>WEDG01005877.1:0-15985 GCA_017591395.1 Schistocephalus solidus | reverse complement strand
AAGAGCCAAGAGCCTTGATGTTCAACCATATGGCTTCCGTGCTGCACGAAAACTTGCTCGTCTTGTCAGACACTATTAGCACGTCTTTCACTTGCACTTTTATTCCACCACCCCGTCGGTTTTCTCTGTCCCTCCGATATATTGGGTATCCAGACGATGTTATTTCGCTATCTTGAATACTGTTCGACAGCCAGGTTTCGGTTACTGCTATCACATCCGGAGATACTTCGGCAAGGCAAATTTTTAACTCATCAAGTTTTGATAAAAGGCTTTGTGTATTTGTATACAAGCACTTCAAGTTTGTGCCAACCAAATTTCCTTTTGCGTTTGTCAATTGTATGGGCCTAACTGTGTCTCCTCTAACGTCAAGGTCGTATGTTTTTTCCGTTTCTTGATGATTTTCGGTAAATCTGGTTTCTTTAGTGAGAATGCTGGGCGTTACGGAATCAGTTCTGACATCTCTTTGGGCAATTGGCTCCCTGATGGTTTTGGCTTTAGTGAGGTGGCTGCCGTTGTCCTTAGAGCAATCGGTTGGTTCAATGGAAAATTCTTATTCTTTTGAACTAACTTCCCATTGAAAATAGCCAGATTGTGTTCGCCAGCCTTCAGTCTTGATTGTAGTTCCAAGTGATGTTCCCGGCGTTTCAGCCTTTCCGCAGGGGAGTAGTACGGTTGGTCACAAGTGAGATTGTCCGAATCAGTGAGACAAGAAGAAGCAGCCATCAACTACGTGCATGGTACGTCCAACAGACAGTGATTAGTACTCACACTCCACTAGAGGGCGAAAGAAGGACTCATGGTGTGGGAAAAACCTGTTTATGCGAGTAACGGAGGTTTGTTATTTTTGGATAGGATCGCCTTGATTTGGACTTTGCTCTCTAGCATTATTTGGAGAGGTCACCGTCGCGGCGTTCCTAGGTTGTCTTCAGACTTTTTTCCGATCCGGAGTGCTTCAATAACTTTTACTTCCACGCCCGGTAGGAGCATCTCGTTTAGGAGGCCAATAAACGAAGCAAGGTCTTCGGTGACACGGTCTTCAGGTCGGACTGCAGTTGAATCGTGCAAATTCTGAATAACTAAACACTCTTACTGATCCTGGTGCTTGGAATTTTCGCTTCCTCCTAAGTTCTTCTTAGGGACACGAGAACGGTTTAAAGAGCTCTCGTTGGGATTTAGTCTACCTCGGACCATACTCTCATCTGAATGCTTCAATGAATCCATCAGAGTTGATTGTGAATTTGTCCTCCTGTTGTGGTGTTTCCCCATTGCAGCTTGCCACGCGTTTGTTTCTTGGGATTAAACTTGGGATATCAACTTTTCCCAACACGGCTTCTTACCGGACCGTTCTTGTGAAACCTGCCACATGTATTTTCTAAATCTACTAACCTCTCTTCGTAATGATCATCTATCTGTAGTAGTTATCTATTTTAATCTTAGTAAGGCGTTCGATAAGGTGCCTCATAAACGACTTCTAGCTAAACTAGAAGCTATAGGATTTCGAAGTCCCCTTACTGACTTTATTAGATCAAACCTCAATGATCGAAAACAAAAAGTTTTAGTAGGGTCCTCATACTCAAGTGCTACCCCGATTAATAGTGGTGTCCTTCAAGGTACCGTATTAGGTCCTTTGTTGTTCTTACTGTATATAAATGATATTTCATCGATAGTTAAACATTCTCAATCTTTTATTTATGCTGATGACCTCAAATGCGTGCATTCCTTCTCTTACTCTATGACCGAACGGTGCCTAGAACAAATTCATTCAGACTTAGACACTCTTTCGGCCTGAAGCTCCACATGGCTAATGGAGTTCTCACCTACTAAGTGTCGCTACATGAGTTTTGGGCCTGTAAGGCTGCCGCAACCTCTTATCTTTGAAGGATGCCATATGATTGAATGTTCCTCCATCAAGGACTTGGGCTTAAGATACCCCAATAAATTAGATCTTTCACCTCATGCCGATAGAATTACGGCCAAAGCTGCTCTGATTTGCGGCTTTATTTCTTATAATTTATACCTTCCTGAAAATCAAATTAAGACTTTTATCGTATGTTTGTACTTCCCATTCTTGAATTTTTGCTGTCCTTTCTTTGGTTTGATGAACGAATCTAGCCGCTCAAAATTGAAAATGTCAAAGACATTTCACAAAAAAACTCCTATTTCCGACTTTTTCAACTACTTCCTACTCAACAAGATGCCAGCTAACGAAGCTAAAATTTTCTTTGGGTCAGGAGACTTGAAGCAGGCTTTTGTCTCCTTTTTCGACTAAATAATAGTTCAACTCTCCCCAAGCTTTCTGTCATTACCCCGTTAGTCTTCCTTATAACCTAAGAAATTCTGCACTTATTATACCTCCCCCTGCATCCTCCACGTGTAAACGCTCTCTCTTCTTTGCTTCTAGGTATAGTTTTTCTTTTGGAATAACTTGCCAATTGAAATTAGGTCGTTAACTAGTCTATCTGCCTTCAAGCGAAGACTGCACATTTATCTTAACACTGATTCTATTAACCTTTTATTTTTCCTCATCTTTTACCAGTAGCTATCCCCATGACTCGGAGAAAGGACCATCGGGAATTTGAGTAACCCTCTTGAAAATATATTTACGCTACCTCGAGACGCCCATGAACTATAATGTCTCCTTATATCACCAGTCATCCAAACGATGACGTCATTCGGACGTACAAATTCAGTGGTCCACAGTCTTAAATGCTTCGGTTTCTTTGGATACTAACCATCATCAGAATTCAATTCTGGATCCTATGATGCTGAGGACTTAAGTTCATTGACGCATTTTTTTCGTGAGATTCTGTTTCATACGCCTAAGTGATCAAGAACGAATCACCTCGACGTTTCATTATCTCATTCTGAAATGCTACTGCAGTATTACCCTATTCTACCATCTGACCAATTTTTCCTAAGCAGTTTTTTTCTCCTACCTTCTATTCGAAAATGAAGGCCTATTGAACTCTGCCTCCATTTTCATGGTAGGAATTTTTTTTCACTGCCTATTTCTTCTAGTTCACCATTAAATTTAAAACATTGCTAACTGTTGACATAGCAGGACAAGTTATGAATTCGTACATTTTATCTGCATACATTGTCATAACTTTATTTCGTTACTAATTTTTGCTTAGACAGTACCTTCCCGGTGCTAACCAAGTATAAATTCTAAATTCTAAATAAAACTACGGGCTCTTTAGAACATCCAAGATAGCAGGATGAGATTTGTGGTTTGCTCTGGTCGTCGTCCGTAGGATTCAGAGACTGTGTTCCTGTTATCCGGTCGTTATGGGTATTCGCGTCCGAACATTGTTAGCTGTAACAAGTTGTAGTTTTTGATACTTTTGGTGCTTTAGTCACTGCCTTTTTAACTGTAATATTGCTAAGCGTATTTCGTCGAGTACTGTTATCTTGCAAGAGCTTCCTTAAGTCTGCAAGCTCATTTTCCAGTTTTTGAACTCTTAGTAAAATATAAGAACATCCATCGCAAGATTCGTCCTCTAAGCCGACGGATTTGGCCGCCATTACGCTTTTTGCGCACTTTGCTAGTTTTTGGTTGTAAGTTTAAACTGATAAGGTGCCAGTCGTGGATGTCGAAGCCAGGCCAACAGGCTTTCCTTTAAAGGAAGTTCCGCGACTGGTTTTGTTGCTAGCAAACAATTGTTTTGAGTCCCTGAATGTGAAAACACTGCGTAAAAGTATGTTCTCCTTTGAGCGTTTAACAATAATTTCCAACTGCATTTGGAGTATGACGAGTATTTAAAGCAATATGAGCAAACAATGCGCCTGCTTGTTCAACGAGCTTTTAAAAAATACTATAAACGGTTAAAGGATATTCAGGAACAACTCATCCATTCGGAGATGTCGAAGGTTCTGGATAACTTCAGATCTTCATGAGGTTGTACACCTTTGCTTCCCTGGGTGGTTGGTCGTTTGAAGTGGTGCAGAGGCTGCGCGGCCAACTTGAATAAGATGATAAACAAATTCCAATTTGATGCCGTTTTATGAGGAATTTCGGAACAAGAAAATTTCCAGATGAGCAGGAAGCAAGTAGGTACATGCAGTTGTAACAGTATTGTCCGGAAAAGTCCTAATCAAGTGGTAACGGAGTTCAAATTGTCCACGTTGGAGAACAAAAAATTGGTTGTTCCTATGCACACGATCTTGGTTCCGAATAGTTAGCCTCACAAGTATCTGTTGCAAAATGACAGAGAAAATAATCAAAACGGAACTGATGAGGCATCTTGAAGAGAATAACTTGCTTAGTTCATATCAACATGGATTTCGAAGTGGTCGATCCTGCCTCAAAAACCTGCGCACCTACATGGAAAGTTGGACAAAATCATTAGAAATAGGTTTGTCAGCCGATGCGGTCTACATTGACTTTAGCAAAGCCTTTGACAGGGTTCCACACAGACGTCTGATCTTTAAGCTGCGTCAAATGGGCGTGACTGGCAACCTACTCAAATGGTTGGCCGACTTTCTCACAGGCAGGTGCCAGAGTGTTTGTATTGGAGACGCCAAGTCTCACTGGGAAACCATTCACAGTGGAGTTTCGCAGGGCAGCGTTCTGGGTCCCATTTTGTTTCTGATATACGTGAACGACTGCCTTGATTGTCTGACATGCGAGAAGGTAATGTTCGCTGACGATCTGAAGTTATGGAACTCAATTGAAAAACAGGAGGATGCGCGGGACTTACAACAAAACTTAGATCGCTTGTAAACATGGTGTGCTGAGTGGCTGCTGAACCTTAATTTTAACAAATGCCAAATAATCCGAATGCGGTCTAGTTCCAGAAGGAGGATAAGGTTTAAATATCAGAACTTCATCAGTGGTCACCAACTCCAGGAGGTAAATATTCTAAAGGACTTGGGTATATGGATAACATCCGCTCTCCACTCTGCTGGGGAAAGTTCAACGGAGGGTGACGAAACTAGTCAGCGGTTTGGAATGCCGACCCTATAAGGACCGACTAGAAAGACTTAAAATGTTTTCTCTCTCTCATAGACAATACAGGGGGTAAGATCCTAGTCTTAAAACTGGTCAGAGGAGTTTATTGTGCTCTTCAGATGGCCGAATGTTTTGAATTGGCAAACAGGACAAGTCTCCGAGTTCATCAATACAAACTGAAAAGAAAACACGCCAAACTTGAAGTGCGGGCCAACTTCTTTTCCCAACGGGTGATTGAAGAATGGAACAAGCTGCCCCTTTCGGTTGTTCAGGCTGAATGCGTTGAAATTTTTTAAAGAAGACTTGATGAATGTTTACACATTGACAACTATCGCCATGTAGCCTTTGCTTATTTTGCTGGTGTCTATCTGTTATTATGGTTTTCAAACGCTCTGCCTATCTCCCTGATATATAATGAATTATACTGAATAATTCGCTAGTAATCGACCAAGCCGATGACTGCGGTGATGTTGCAGGCGCAATATGGGCAGGAGAAGTCCAGGGGGCTGGGTGATTTTAGATCATGGTATGGTTGATGGCAGTGGTCCAGGTGTAGATGACAGAAATGGATGTGTGGCCAGGGAGTCAGTGCTGTAGACATTGTGATACATTCAACTGTTATTGATGCGCTTGTGGTCAAATAAACCCATGTTTTTACTGAAAGCACTAGGAAAATAAGGGCAGTGGATGCGGCTATTTCTGCTTCGGGTTTGGGCTCCAGGCTCGGGTTCGCAAGTCTCTGTGCAACGGATTTGCAAGTGACCGACCTAGCCGATGCATGATGTGCATGTGCGGTTGCAATAGGTACAGGTTAGGATCGTGACCCCATTGCTGGTAGTGATGTTGTTGGTTGTGGTTCAATTCAGGGGTTTTGAAGTAAATAGGCTAACGCCTTAAAAATCCTTTTTTTGCATAAAAATCGCAAGAATTAGAAGCAAGTTAAGGAAGTTTCAGTTAAGTGAACGTGCGCAGATTCACGTAGTTAACTGATATTTTTAAATATTCATAGTCCCATTGTTTTCATGGTGTTGCAACATGTGTATGTCAGGCCGATATTTGAATGGTCCCACAGACTGAGACATTACAAGCGCCTCAGGTAGGTTATTCCACGGTTCCACGATATGGTTGGAGAAAAAATACTTCCTCACGTCGAATATCCCTTGGGGCATACGTATTTTGAATGGATTAACTCGGAGATTATTCTTAGTGGCAAGTTAGAAAAAGTTATCAAACAGGAGGGCACAATCCATGCCACGCACGATACGGAAAGTTTGTGCCAAGTCTCCGCACAACTGCCTTTAACTCAGAGGATGGTGCTTTAGGTTATTTAGCAGATCTCATATGGCACTTCACCATGACCTCTACAAATTTTATGGCTCGCCACAGCACCCTTTCGAGCATGTTTTAATCCTGCTAGGTCAAAGCTTGCTAGTCTTAAATAGCATATGAATTAATAAATTATTTATCTACGGCGCATTAAAGCTGCCGTTGACTTCTTCGGCAGACAGTGAGCGACCGTACACGGATGCTTTCTTGCCTGAGGCAGAATCCCGGTTCCTAGCAAAGACAGAGAGACTGCATACAGACTGCAATTGTGTTAGCCCTTCCCTGATCTGAATTGCTATCATCCTTACAGGCGGCAGTTTTTCTCCTGAATAACATGAAAATAGGAAAAACACATATAATGATATATATTCAGGGAGTTTTTCACCGCCAGCCTCTACCCACTGAATATTTCACCCGACAATGCCTGTAAACCGGTATTAAATACAACTATTATTATTATTATTATTATTATTATAATAAGGTGGACCTTCGTTAATTTTGACGGAGAGCTTGTTGGGCGCGTGTTTGGAACATTTATCCGGCCAGTGTTGGAATATTGCGTTCGGGCGTGGTGCCCTTGGACGAAACATGACTACGCTCTGCTGGAGAAAGTTCAACGGAGGGCAACGAAACTAGTCAGCGGATCATAATGCCTACCCATACTCTCATAAAAAGATTTTTTTCAGCCGGACTACTCTCCTGCAGAACGGCTGAAACGCCGCGAATTAGTGATAGAAATGAAGAGGAGACTTGCAGCTGGAGAGAGCAATCTGGTAATTTACAGGGAACGCGTGATACAGAGAAACGCAACATTGCTTTGGAACCAGCCCATGCTCATGATGGCATCGGCAAATTAGCATTGGTAAACTCGAGACAAACGGAATTTGGCTCTGCTGACTGCTGCACACTGAAATTTCTGTATACCAACGCCCAAAGTCTGTTTTCGAAACTCGACGAACTGAGAATTCAGGTTGCCGTTCTGTCTCCCGATATTATAGCAATCACAGAAACATGGCTGTCACAGAACATCAGTGATTGCGAAGTAGCCTTATCCGGGTACCAGCTGTTCAGGAGAGACCGCACCCAACGCCAGGGTGGAGGAGTTGCGATGTATGTTAAAAGCAATTTCACAGTGTATGAAATGACAGAGAAGATTAGCAATGGTATTGAGGCTATTTGGCTGAAAATAAAGACGCGGGGATCGCAGTCCCTTGAAGTCATGACTCTCTACCGACCACCGGGGACAGACACTGACGCTGATACTTGTTTGTTGGAGAACATAAAGGAGATTAGCAGTCGACCTGATGTTGTTCTCATGGGTGACTTCAATGCACCCAGCATTCGATGGAATGATCTGCAGGCACAGAGCTCAAAGTTTTCTTTCGATAATCGTCTGCTAAAGACAACACTTGAAGCTCTTTTCACCCAACATGTATTTGTTCCAACGAGAGTGCGTGGAGGACAACAGGCTAGTTGTTTAGATCTCGTCTTCACTAAAGATCCTGACAGCATAGACGCGGTGGAGAACGAACTGATATCCGTGATTAGGCATTGTTTGCTTAAAAGTAATCTGGAGGATGATTGAAGTGCGCTCAAGACAACACTGAATCTAATTGACCGCTTCATTCCAGGGCGGGTACGAAAAAAGACCTATCCCAAAACACGGCCAATCTCCGTCTTTTGACGAATTTGGGCCAATAAACACACTTTCCGCAGCTTCGGCAGTCCTAGACACCTTGATCAAAAGATAAGATGATGCATCACTTAACCGAGAATAACCTACTGAGTGAAGTTCAGCATGTGTTCTTCAAAACAAGGTCTTGTAATACCTGTCAGCTCTCTTTACTTTGATCACGTTCTATAACCTTGGGACGATGGTTTTGCATTTTGCATAGTCTGTTTCGATTTCACTAAGGCCTTTGATCGTGTTGACCATGCCATTCTTCACCTAAAAACTCTCCTCTTTTAGTATATGTGGTATAATTCTGAGCTTGTTATCTTCTTACCTGTGCTCTGGCGCACAACATGTTAAAATCTCCAATGTAATCTCTAACTCAGCACCTTTGAGGAGTGGAGTTATTCAAGGTAGTGTGCTAGGCCTACTCTTATTTTTTCATTTTGTTAATGATTTACCAGACATCTTGAAGAGAATAACTTGCTAAGTTCATATCAACATGGATTTCGAAGTGGTCGATCCTGCCTCACAAACCTGCTGACATCCATGGAAAGTTGGACAAATCATTAGAAATGGGTTTGTCAGTCGATGCGGTCATCATTGACTTTAGCAAAGAATTATCTTTATATTCCTCTGAGTTTGTAAATTGCGACTTGGACCCTCGATCTTTGCTGCTTTCTGAAAGTCACGCCGGCTGTGTGCTCCCTGCATCTGCTCTCAATCGCGGAAGGGGTTTAAACCAAAGGCTGAGTCCTTATATTTTCATCTTCTTATTGTTGAATATCCTTACTGACTCTCTATTAATTTTGTGGCAATTTTAATATGCAAAACTCAAGTTCCATAAGTTTATTGTCACAAACAATTGGTCCACGACCTAGTTGCTTGGGACCGTCTATCGGCACCTCTACCCACTCGGCTATCTTGGCAGGGGATCTTGTTAAGCAATTTAATGGACAAGCAGAAAACACTTGTAACTATCGTTATTCTGCTACTTGTTCCCCTCCCGCTAAACGGGGTAAAAGTTCAGTAAGCTTAATTAATGTAGCTTACGAAGACGAAACATGTATGGGGCGTTTCAGCCTCCAGCAGAAATTATCAGGGATGGAGCAAGAAATAAGCAATCTAAGAAAAGAAATAGATAACTTAAAAAAATATATATCTTGCCCAACTGCTAAAAAAGCTCCTGTTCGTAATAAACCTACCGCAAAGCAAAATTCGTACTCATATATAGCTTCTTCAAGCTTACATAAAAGTCACATTAAACATATCGCGATAGCTGGACCAGGTAAACCAGAGGAATCTTCGTTACTTCCGAAGAGAGCCCCATCTAGTCCTTGCGCCACTTCACCGGTACTTAGTTCGGGTAGCATCAGCACTAATCTGGCTTTACCGCCCATCGCTACATCACTGGTAGACGTTGCACCAATATGCGATGTTGAAGAGGTTGGCGAGTTTGTAAAGCCAAAGAAGAAAAGGTCTAAGAAGAACAAGTCGTGCAGAGACTTGGCTCCAGCCTGCCTCACACCCGACTCATCTGGACCTATCAGGCAAAGTCAACTGGTTACCAGTACTCACTCAGCTGAAAGATTTGAGTTACAAACGGGCCCTAGATTGAGTCGAAAACAGAATGTAGTCATTAAAGGTGTCCCGGAGTCAGCTTCAATTATTCAAAAGGAACGAGTTAAACATGACTTGGAAATCCTTCAATTGTATGCAAACGCTGCTTACGGACGGCGAGTCCATTCATATTCCCAAGGCATATAGAATAGGGAAGCCTCTGTCTACACCTGATTCAAATCCTCGACCAAGACCTCTTAAAATCATCCTGGAAAACGAAGCACAGGCACAGCTCCTGCTACAGAGAAAATCAACCCTGCGGGGTCCGCATTCTGAAGTGTTTTTTTCAACCGGAATATGGGTTGAAAGATCGAATGAAAATGCGACAGCTTATAATAGAACTGGAAACACGAAAGACCAATGGCGAGGCAAATCTCAAAAAATAAGGGATGGACAGATAGTTCAAGTGAAAAGAACATTTCTTTGGCCGTAGGCAGTCACCCTGACAGCCTAACTGTCCCGTTTCAGAAACCAAAAACGTGCATGCTTAAACTAATCGTCCTCAATACCAGATCTCTGCTTAATAAGCTGCCTTTGCTCCAGACTCTGGTTTTCATCCACCGCTCCAACATTGTAATAGTTACAGAGACATGGGCAACACCCTGTGTATCCGACTCCGAACTCTCTATTCTAGGCTACGCTTACATTCGGAATGATCGACACGAGGGCCGTGGCGGAGAAAGCTGTATCTATGTTAGGCAACCACTTACATTTTTTCCATTGGACTGTCGCCAATTTACCGCGGTAGAGGAGAGCTGTTGGCTCCGAGGAGTTCTAAAAGATAACTACTCTTTACTCGTTGGTAGTGTCTATCGCCCACCCAATGCCAGCGAAGATTACGATCTTTGTCTTTCGCTGGCATTTCACGCCGCAGCTGACTTAAATCTGAAGTACTGCTTGATTGTAGGTAATTTCAATCTTCCTGAAGTTCACTGGTTTCCAACTTCTGGTCCTGCAAAGTTCGAAGACCTACTTGAGGCCATAGATATAGGCATGTGGGACCAGGTAGTTGATTTTCCCACCCGAGGATCAAACATACTTGATCTTATTTTTTGTAGAGGTTGTCAGCCATTGCCAGTGTCACCTTTAGATCCACTTGGGAATACTGATCATACTATAGTTCTTTCTACACTAGAACTAGAGGCTGCTGAAACGTTTTCCAAAAAATATAGCTTTTTCCGTGATTTCTGATCAGCAAATATGAGGGAATTGCTAACACACCTAAATTCCCACGACTGGACTAACTTCTTTGCATATTCGGATGTGAATGTTTGTACTGATACTTTTTACAAAGTTCTAGGTCCACTCGTTTCTCGTTTTGTTCCCCGTAAAAAATAATTAATGTCAAGGATGAAGTCTACCTCCCTTTATCATTCCGCCGTAGACTGCGTAGACTCTCCCGTCGTTTTCATCTACAAAACGATACCTCCGTCCTGCCCTTGATCCAACAAATCTTTGAAGAAGCTTAGAGGCTGTCTGACGAAAAACGACAAGCCGATGAGGTTAACTTTGCCGAAAACCCTTCGTTAAATGTTGCGAAGCTCTTTTCGCGCACAGTAAAAGCGCAGAGAAAAACGCAGCACTCCGTACTTCGAGATGTCTTAGAAACCCAATAGCTGACGCTAAGTTGACTGCTGATAGCTTCAATACTTTCTTGTCTAGAACGTTTAGGGAACATACTGTCGCCCCCTTTCCTAACATTCAGGTTTGGACCGGTAACGTCCTCGAAACCATAACTTTTACCCTCTGGGACGTGACCGTAGCCCTTCGGCGTTTTCATCAATCTTACAGTCCAGGACCAGATGGCGTCCCGGTCAGCGTTCTAAAGGCGGATGCAAACGATATATTTTCGTCCCTTCTGTATAAGATATTTAATCTTGCTCTTGAAAGTGAATTTTACCCTATTTTATGGAAGGAATCGCACATACTGCCTATTCCCAAACACGGCCGACCTACGTCATTTGACGACTTTAGGCCAATAAATACACTACCAGCAGTCTCGAAGATCTTCGAGACCTTGATCAAAGACAAGATGATGCGTCACCTAAGAAAGAATAACCTACTTAATGCGGCTCAGCATGGTTTTCTCGAAAAAAGGTCTTGTGACACTTGCCAGCTCTCTTTCTTTGATCATGTGCTACAATTTAGAGACAGCGGTTTTGCAATTTACACGATTAACTTCGATTTCACTAAGGCTTTTGATCGTGTTTACCATGATCTCCTACTGCTGAAACTTGCCTCCTTCGGCATAGGTAACAAGCTTCTGAACTTAATATTTTCCTATTTGTATGCTCGCGCACAACGGGTTAAACTTTCTGATGTTATCTTCAAACCCATGCATGTGAGGAGCGGAGTTCTTCAGGGCAGCGTGCACGGCCCGCATCTATTTTGCCTCTTTGTCAACGATGTTCTTGATTGTTTTCAGTATAAATAAATAAATAGGTTTATTGATTTGGCACTTCTTGGGCGCCGTCAAATCCTTAGAACACAGGAAAAAACCTAAAACAAACTCATCTTTTCATTAAACACTTAAGCTTTGGTTTGTTTGTTTGCTTAAATAGCAGTGTTCGAAATGACGAGTTTGTTTTAAGTAAAAAACCTGTTTTCCAAGGTTTAGAAATAGCAAAAATGAAGTTAAAACAGCTATACAGAATGAAGATGAATGTATCAGGGAAATAATGTTTAGATTCAAGACTAGTCTGTTATTGACGTTCGAGGGTATTCATTTGACAGAGGTAGAAACGTCTGCGGTCGATTCGAAGGGATAGGTACTTCCAATCAGATGCGAGCGCAGTCGATTCCGGTGTGGGGTCTGCTGAATAATTAGACTTAGTTGACTGATTGCTTAAAAGGTGAAAATAGATTAGGAGCAAGAAGAGTTCAACGGTAAGAATCTTTCAATGCAGTCATACAGTCTTCATATTTGTATTATATATCATAGTGTTGATTATGTTTGATCTAGCTGTATGAAACAGCTAGTACCATTCGTTTCATAAAGCTATATCAAAAACCTAGACGTGCGGCTCATTGCACATTCGAATAACATAGAGCATAAAATGATGTTAAAAACGGAAAAAACATACTACTAACAGACAGAGATAAAAAAATAATAAGTTTTGCAAGTTAGTTTTTAAAGCAAATTGTTTACTAATCATAAAAAATTATACATAAAAAAATAAAGACGCTATCCAAAAACATTTTAAATGTAAAGTTATCATAATTTTTAAAATAGTTTTAAAGATAGAAAAAAAGCTGCTTTTTAGATAATGGATATATAAATCATTAAATTGAGAGCCCTTGTGCCTAGCCAGAAGATAAGTATTTATGAGTCTTGTAGGTCACTAACCACCACTTTTAGCTTGCCCATAACCAGAGGGTGTAACACATAACCAGATGATAAGATTCTTAATCTCTGTGTGCATTGCAGGTCGTCGTAGGTGGTTTATAAAAAGGACATGAAATAACTAATCGTGGGAGATTCTGGCCTGAGTATCCGGTTCAAGTGAATGGCTATCACCGCACGCAAAGTACGTTTGGATTTTCAGCTTGACTTCTAGGTGCAGATAATACAGCTCATCGGGAGAACTCAGGATTGAAGCAGCTATCGCCAACAGTAACTGCCGCGTCAGAGCCCTTTCGGCCCGAATTCTATGTTGAAGAACTGAGTTGAAAAATGCCCTATCTTATTCAAAAAAATAGATGTGTGCTATTATTTAACATATATTGTTTGATTTTTATTTTAAATTCTCGTATGGTTCGACTATTTCTAATAGAATTTGGCAGGGCATTCCATATTGTCGCGTATCTTATGGAATAGAAGTTGGATCGTTGGGCCTTTTTGAATTTCGGAATTTTTTTATAATATTTTCTGAATTTCTAGTGTCTCGGGGACCGTTTTGATTTGTTAGTAAATTCATTCTGAGAATATCTTGGTCGTGTGTGATTTTGAATAGAAAAAGTGAGACCATTTTTTTGAGTCTTCTGATCCAGACGGGTTGAAGACCATATCTATCGTATAGTTCCATGTATGAGCCTTGAAAGGCATCACATTTAGATAAGGATCTGGTAAAGCATCTTTGAATGGCTTCTAGTTTCTTTTCGGCCATCTGATGGCATAATGCCAAAAAAATTGAGCAGTAATCCAAGAGAGGTAAAAACGTACATTTTATATAGTCTTGTCTTTAGGGCAGGTGAGGAGAAATTTTTACAAATGAATCCGCATAGTCTAGTGGCTTTTGGTGATATTTGTTTAACGTGGGGAGATAAATCAAGAGTATTTGTATAGCTAAGACCTAAGTCTTTTATTGATGTTGTCTCGGTTATTTCTTGATTATTGAAAAAAATATGGGAGGAAGTTTTTTTGTGAACCAAATATCAGGAGATGACATTTACTTGGAGAGAATGGCATTTGCCATAGAGTACTCCATTCGCTTAGTTTTTTTAAGATCATTTTCAATCGTTCTATGCATACTGGCTACTGTATGCTGGTTATATGCATATGCAAGTTTTTAAGTCGTCCGCATATAAAAAAATGTTTTTAGCTGACGTTGATATAGAGGATAAGTCGTGAATGTATATAAGAAATAGGAGGGGACCTAGGATAGTCCCCCTGAAGTACTCCACTACTAATATGAGATGGTTCTGAGACTACGTTTCGAATTTGTACTACCTGATATCGGTTTTGAAGGTAAGATTTTTAGAAAGTCAAGAAGGGGAGACCCAATCCCATGACTTTTTAGCTTCACTAGAAGCCTTTGATGGGGTACTTTATCGAACGCTTTTTTTAGGTCAAAGTATATCGTAGCTACCGTGTTTCCGTCATCTCTGTTACTTGAAACGAATTCAAGGAAGGTTAGATGGCAGGACTGACATGACTTTTTAGGTAAGAAAGCGTGTTGAGAGGAAGGTATGAGGTTAGCGTTTGTTAGATAGTTAAGCATTTGTTTGGAAATTATTTTTTTCTAGTATTTTTTTGCTATTACCGCTGTTCGGTGAACACCACGATAGCTTTGTGTATCAGATCGGTTCCCGTTTTTAAAGATTGGTGTAATGCTTGAGTATTTCCATATTTCTGGATACATACTATTCGTTTGGAGTAAGGAGAATAGACTAGACAGCAGTATTGGAGCATATATCATATGCTTCAGTATGCAAGGTGGGATTTTATCCGTCCCATAAGAGGTGGAATTAGAAAGTTGTCTGATAGCTTTTTGGCGGTTTCTTCGCTAAAACAGATCTCATTGAAGGTAAATGTTGTCATTTCTGTTGGGTGGGGTATCGGCTCCTCCTCAACTGAATAGTTGGCTGAGAAGTACTTATTGAATAAATTTGCTATTTGGTTATCGTCCGTTATTACTTGTCCTGCGTCATCAATCATGAGTTGGGGACCTGGTTTTCGATTAGTTTTCATTTGCTTCCGAAAGATCTGGGCTGTTTTTTCGGAGGACTCTATTGCCCGGCGTTCCGCTGCTATGTTTTTGATGAGGTAGAAATACAATTAATTGTCGATAATTAAGCTAATATTTTCTACAGGAAACGTAGAAATCAGTTGAAAATTTGAGAATTCACTTATCTTCAAATTTGAACCAACCGCCGTCGACCTTGACTTGAATGTATGTTTGAAGTGCGGGCCAACTTCTTTTCCCAACGGGTGATTGACGAATGGAACAAACTGCCAGCCTAAGTTGTTCATGCTGAAAGCGTAGAAATATTTAAAAGAAGACTTGATGCATTTTTACTTTATGAACATATATTTAGTCGACAGCAATGATCGATATACTAAAACGACTATCGCCATGTAACAGTTGCTTGTTCCGCTACTGTCTATCTGTAAATAGGGTTTTCAAAGGCTCTGCCTATCTCCCTTATATATACTGAATAACTCATCTGCGTGGTCATCCTTACAAGGTCAATAGCGAACGCACGCGATTGAACCTCATAATTTTTTTCAGCCAACGAGTGGTACGAGCTAGGAACTCGTTATCACATGAGACGGTTACCTCTGACAGCATTTCTGATTTTAAAAGAAGACTTGATGACATAATATTTGACAAATGACGACTCTCGCGATATGATGACTTAAAACCAGCCTTTTAAAATTTGTCGGTTTCTAATTTTCTTCCACAATGTTTCGCCTATAGAGGTGAACACGCATTTGAAGTTATGTTATGCTTTGACTCAAACATTTTTAAATGAACACCATTTTTTATATTGGCTGTACACATGAAATGATAGCTTTATATTTAAAGGGTCATCAAGGGCAATGCCTGTAACCCTTCAAAACATACAAAAAAATATAAAAGTATTTTGTTCTCCAACCATATCGTGGAACCGTGGGATAACCTACATGAGGCGCCAGGTTGTGTGCATCGGCCAAGAGAGGTCAAGTTCTGCTGCGGTCGAGAGTGGGGTTCCTC
>WEDG01005875.1:0-52142 GCA_017591395.1 Schistocephalus solidus | reverse complement strand
AACTGCCTATAACTCGGAGGATAGAGCTTAAGGTTATTTAGACGAATATCATATGGCAGTTCTGCTTAACCTCTTACTGAATGTTGCTCGCCGCTGCACCCTTTTAAATTAATTTAATTTATTTATTGCCAGTTAACAGGCAAGGTCAAATAAATATATACAGTATAGGGTCAAGCTGACGGTGAAAAAACTCCTGATCGTTGTTTCGGGTATTTTCAGGATAAAAATCTGCAGCCTATTGAGTAATTAAAGTTCTGAACAGGGACGCGTTAACACAGGTGCCCGGTGAAGAACCTCTCCATTCAGTGTTACGGATCCGGTATTCTGCACCAGCAGGTATGTCGGCGAGCGGCTGTTCGCTGTCGACTGAGAAATAAGCCGATTGAGGTCTGCAGAGCCAGTGATTTTTCCCCTCAGCATGAAGACCGGCACAGGATTCAGAGTCCGTGAACGCCATCAGAACCGAAGAGTGCTTCAACAGTGTCAGCTCACAAAAGTTTTGGAAGGTGTCCTGAATGTAGAAAACTAGTGACAGTTCGCGTAAACAAAGGGATAGCTTTGCTGAATTTTGATACTTCTAGGTAGCTTATTCCAGATTGCTATAGCGTTTACCGAAAAAAACTGTCGGTATCTAACTGTGCGTGCCAAAGGAAGAAATAAAAATACATCTCGATGACTGGTGCGCCGAGTGGTCGAGGTGCCTCAGAGATGTAAGGGGGTTAAATGTACGACTGTTTAGTAGTTTAAACAGTAAAAATAGTCCCCTTCTGTAATCTGCGAAGCCATAGCGGGTCAAGGCTTGTAAGCTCACAGCGTTGGTGGTAGGACAGGTGTCGGTGTTCTTTATAGAAAACTCTTTTTATAAAGAAGTGCTGGACTGATTCTATCTTCTTTCGTCCACTAGCGTGCAGAAGACTAAATAGAAACGAGTAGTATTCCAGACTAGGCCTGACATACATTTTATAGAGGCTGATTCTAATTTTGACGGTTTTAAAATTTCGAGCATGTTGTAGTCCTGTTGGGTCCACGGTCGCCAGGCTTGGATCGCATGTTCAAGATGTGGCCTTACAAACGTACCAAAGAAAAATGCAGTCTTCATCGAAAACTTTAAATGCCCGCTTGATAGCGTACAGTATTTAATTGACGGATTTAGCTGCCTTGGAACATTGCGTAGAAGGCTTCAGGCTGTCTTTCATACAAAATCCAAGATCCTTCTGTGTGTGTGTGTGCTTCTCGAGTGGCAAACCGTTTAAATAGTAGGGTCGCATATCAGTGACCTGATTTCGATTTCCCAGACGTAGCAGTGTGCATTTGTTTAAGTTGAAAGGGACAAGAGCCATTTGCGGGACCACTCGTCCAATCGACGAAGATTTTCTTGGAAATCGTCTGCATCGGCAGCATTGTGGATAACTTTCTAGATTTTTATATCGTCCGCAAACAAAGTCTAGTTACAGTCCAAGTCCGGTACACAATCATTAATGAACACGAGAAATAGAATCGGTCCGAGCGCTGAACCTTGTGGGACTCCACTCTCGATGACTGTACGCTTTGATCGCGATCCGCCTACGCAGACCACTTGGGAACGACCAACGAGAAAATTCTTGATCCACGTAAGAAGTTTGCCTCAAATACTAAACATTCTCAACTTGTAAAGGAGACGCTGGTGTGGAACACTATCGAAGGCCTTCTGGAAATCAATGAAGGCCACATGCACAGTGTCTTTTGCATCGAGTGCTTTTGTCCAGCTTTGAATAGTATAAAGTAAATTCGTAACACACGATCTTCCCCTACGAAAGCCATATTGTGCAATCGATAAGAGGTTACGGGTTTCTAAATAAATCCTTTTTGACAACCTTCTCCATAAACTTGCAACAGATTGAGGTCAGGCTGACAGGCCTGTAGTTTGAAGCAAATGAACGACTACCACTTTTGTGAAGCGGTGCGATGTGGATTGTTTTCCATTTGGTAGGAAGAATTCCCGTATCGAACGATTTCCGGCACAGAAAGGAAAGCGGTTTCGCCAGCTCTCGAGCAAGTTCGAGGAGTAGCTTTGCTGGAATCTCGTCGGGGCCAGGGGATTTGCATGCCTTCAGACTTTTTAGTTCTTCAAAGATCGCCGCTTCTTGAAAGAGCATATCCTGAATAAGTGGCACTCCCGTAGTCTTGTAACTTGATGGAATAAATACAGCTTCTCTAGTGAAAACCGACTGAAAGAACTGGGAAAAGTGTTCAGCTTTGTTTTTATTTTCTGATATCTCGAAACCGTTATCGTTTCTCATAACAGGAATCGGGTTCCTGTTACGTGTGCTTTTTCTTACATAGCTGTATAGCAATTTGGGATTGTGAACTGCTCTCTGGAGCAAATCCCTCTCGTAATCCCGTCGGCTTTTTGAAGATCAAGCTTTGAGCCTTGTTCCTTTGAGTTTTGTATGCTTGCAAGGCTAAATTTTCATTGGATTGGTAAAATTTCTTCCAAAGCCTTCCTTTCCTCATAATCTCTCTTTTTGATCCCTTGTTAACCACTGTGGTCTGTTAGATATCCTAAGTTGTGATGGCGGACAATGGAATTTTATTAGATTCTACACACACTCCTTAAATAAATTCTAGTCCTCAGTGACATTCCCGGAGAAGAGAAGATCCCGGTCTATTCGTGATGCCTCAGCTCTCATCTTGCAAAAGTCTCCTCGCCATAGATTGGGTGTGGTTTCATTTATTGCAGATGGCACAGAATATAAACCATACTCCCATGAAAGTACTGCATGATCACATCGACCAAGTGGAGGTAGGCAATTTACCTCGTCTATACTGTTAGGATCTTTAGTGAAGACGAGATCTAAACAACTAGTCTGTTTTCCTCCACGCGCTCTCGTTGGAACAAATACATGTTGGGTGAAAAGATCTTCAAGTGTTGTCTTTAGCAGACGATGATCGAAGGAAAACTTTGAGCTCTGTGCCTGCAGATCGTTCCATCGACTGCTGGGTGCATTGAAGTCACCCATGAGAACAACATCAGGTTGACTGCTAATCTCCTTTATGTTCTCCAAAAAAACAAGTATCAGCATCAGTGTCTGTCCCCGGTGGTCGGTAGAGAGTCATGACTTCAAGGGACTGCGATCCCACGCGTCTTTATTTTCATCCAAATAGCCTCAATACCATTGCTAACCTTCTCCGTCATTTCACACACTGTGAAATTGCTTTTAACATACATCGCAACTCCTCCACCCTGGCGTTGGTTGCGGTCTCTCCTGAACAGCTGGTACCCGGATAAGGCTACTTCGCAATCACTGATGTTCTGTGACAGCCATGTTTCTGTGATTGCTATAATATCGGGAGACAGAACGGCTAACCGAATTCTCAGTTCGTCGAGTTTAGAAAACAGACTTTGGGCGTTGGTATACAGAAATTTCAGTATGTAGCAGTCAGCAGAGCCAAATTCCGTTTGTATCGAGTTTGCCAATGCTAATTTGCCGATGCCATCATGAGCATTGGCTGGTTCCAGAGCAATGTTGCGTTTCTCTGTATCACGCGTTCCCTGTAAATCACCATATTGTTCTCTCCAGCTGCAAGTCTCCTCTTCATTTCTATCACTAATTTGCGGCGTTTCAGACGTTCTGCTGGAGAGCAGTCCGGCTGGAAAAAACTGTTTATGAGAGTTTTCAAAGTTTGGTTTTTCTCGAGAGAAGTAGCTTAGCCTCTTCCTTGTTGTCCAAGACAATTTTGATAGGCCGTGGTTTCACATTTTGGAACTGTTCAATATCATTTTTTCTGAGCCTAAAGGCAGCGCGAACGGTTATCGTCTCTCCTGAATGAAGTATATCATTCAGCAGGTGCTGAAACCATAGCAAGATCAGCAGATATCCGTTCCTTTCGAGGTGTGGGCATTTGATTTAGGTAAGCTCTGGATAACTACGCAGTTCTCTTGGTCTAGGGCGTCTTTTGATTCACTGCCGACCATATCTTTCCTCTGAATGACCAGACGGATTAATTAGGTTTGTTTTCATGTTTATAATCTTTTTATGTTGTTTCCCAATGATATCTTGCCACTCATTGGTATTTTTTCTCTCAACTAAGGGCTATTTAGAACTGCTGTGATAGCCGACAGGAGTTGAGTCTGAAGTTGGAACTGCCGTTGGAAGAGGCATTATTGAAATTGCCCTGATATTAAAGTTATCCGATTTGGTGGTATTTGGGTGTTTCCCTTTTGCAGATGGCCACACGTTTGTTCCTTGGGATGCAACTACGGGCTTGTTTGAGCACAAAAAATGGGAGGATGTGATTTGTGGTTCGCTTTAGTCGTCGTCCGTAGGATTCAAAGACTGTTTTCATGTTATCCAGTCGTTATAGGTATTCGCGTCCGAACATTTTGAGTTGTTACTAATTTTAGTTTTTTATACTTTTGGTGCTTTGGTCACTTTCTTTTTAACCGTAATATGGCTTACCATATTTCGTCGAGTATTGTTATTTTGCAAGAGCTTCCTTAGGTCTGAAAGCTCATTTTCCAGTTTTTTTAACTCTTATGAGAACATCCCACACAAGATTCGTCCTCGTATCCAGCGGATTTGGCTGCCATTACGATTTTTGCGCGCTTTGCTGGTCCTTGGTTGTATGTGTAAACTGATCGAGGGTCAGTCGTGAATGCAGAAACAAGCTCAACAGGCTTTCTTTTAAAGGAAGTGCCATTACTGGTTATGCTGCTATCAAACATTTGCTTTGAGTCCATGAGTTTTAAAAACACTGCGTTTGCGTATGTTTTCTTTTGGGCGTATAACGAAAGATTTCGACTAGGTTTGGAGTATGGTGAGTATTTACAGCAATATGAGCAAAAAATGCCCATAATTGTTCGAAAACGCTTTAAAAAAACTATAAATAGTATGCAAAATATGCAGGAACGACTCAGCCGTTCGGAGATGTTGAAGGTTCTGGATAACTTTAGATCTTCACGAGGTTGAACACATTTGGTTCCTTAAGTGATTATCAGTTTTCATTGGTTCAGAGGCTGCGTAGTCAACTCGAATAAGATGATAAACAAATTCCAATTTGATGCCGTTTATGACGAAGGTCAGCACGAGAAAAAATTCCAGATGAGCAGGAAGCAAGTAAGTACGTGCAGGTGAAACAGTATTGACCGGAACAGTCCTAGTGAAGTGGTAACGAAGATCAAATTGTCCAGTTTGGAGAACAAATAATTGGTGGTTCTTATAGGGTTTTTGAGGTCTTCAAGATTGTTCACCTGTCTCTACGGGTGCTCATTTTCGACACCACCATGATTGCCTACGTCACTAAAATAAACAGATTTGACGAGTTGACTGATGTGTGGAACTGTATGCACTCCTAGCGGATCTGCTGAATGCATATATGCTGGATATCCTTGAAAATATCAATTCCTGAGTCGAGAGAGATCACGCAGTCTGGGAAGGAGGACTGGGTTCCAATGATCTCAGCGGCTGTAACGATGTGGCCTCCATCTTCGGTGATTGTGCGCAGATTACATTCTTCTCACGACCATCAAAGAACATTTGAATCAAACAACTTCATCCGGAAAGACTTTGTGCCTTCCAACGACATTCCAGAATGCTCGACATAATCATAAATAAATAAATAAATTGTATATTTAAGGCCCAGAGGGCCCCATCATTAAAAGATGATGATGAGAGATAATATAGCAGTCAGAGCTACTGTTTATAAACACCAGTGGAGGTGAGAATGGACGAACTCATCGTAGACAACATGGTCGAAACGAAGAGGGGACAGTAGAGGTCACGAGATCATCATTGAGATGCGACCTTGCTGACTGCATAGTCCATCACCAAAGAGGCGAAACCATCAGAACCCGCCTCGAGCATCAACAGAACCTGGAGACTATCGTCATGGTTGCAAATTCGGAGGAAAGTTTCAAGGTTGTTAAGAGTTGGTAATGCTAGTTTAAAAGGAGGGGAAGAAAAAGTGAATGCAAAATTTGACTGCAAAGGATGATGAAAATATAATTAGAGACCAATATAATATCAAGGGAGCTGCCTCAGATACCAGGAGGACCCTTTTCAAAATCCAAAAGTTGTGAGTTTGGGAAGGAAACAGACAATAAGGACTTTATATCTTCAGAAGTTAAATGTTTGCGTACTTTGGTTTTGAAAATAGCTAATGTAGATGACAACCTAATTTTCAGTGGAAGATTATTCCATATAAAGGCATATTTAGAGGCAAAACACTGAGACCGGTTAGTTGTGGAGCTACGGGGTAGTAAAATGATCATGGAAGAATAACGAGTGGCATAGGGTTGATCTACCGGAGTGAGAGCGTTAATGCGTGGGAGATTTGGACTAGACTTAACGCGAAAAAGGAAGCAGAGACCGGCTTCGAGTCTTCTAACCCACAGAAATTTAATGTTTTCTAACTGGCATCTATTCGCATAAGAGATACTGGATCCAGGAAGAGAAAATAGTTTTCGAGTAAAAACCCTCTGAACTTTTTCAATCTTGCTGCGGTCAGAGGCGTTCATCAGCCCAAAGAGGGGACAGCAGTATTCTAGGATATGAAGAACAAACATGCGGTTTAGGTTTTACTTTATTTCCGGAAGGAAGAAATTATGTGATATAAAACCACATAGCTGTGCAGCCTTTGCAGAAATTCGATCTGCATGAGGCGATAATGCTAGCTTATTTGTGTAACTTAGACCTAAGTATTTTATGGTTGATCGTTCTAAAAGTGTACTATTTTAAAATACTAGGGGTCCAGGAAGCTTGGCGGGGCCAAAACACATGAAACTACTCTTGGATGAAGAACACTCCATCTGCCAAGTACAGCTCCAACGTGAGAGCATAAGTAGATCAGTGTTGATTTTATCAACGCAACTACTGGCAGTGTCTTAAGAAAATGAATAAATGCACTTGAGATCGTCAGCGTAAACGAAATTTTGTGAATTTGTGAGTAAAGTTGAAATTTCGTTTATGTACAGAATGAAGAGAAGGGGACCTAGAACCGTGCCTTGAAAAACGCCACTCGTGATCGGCTGAGGCCTCGAATAGCTATTACCTACTACGACCTTATGGCTGCGATTAGACAAGTAGGAACCAATGAAGTCAAGGAGAGGAGGCCGGATGCCGAGGGCTTCCAGTTTCACCAGAAGACGTCTGTGCGGTACCTTGTCAAAGGCTTTGCTCAGGTCAAAGTAGATCACAACCACTGACTGCTGCTCATTACGAAGAGAAGTGACGAGGTTAAGAAAAGCTAAGTGACACACTTCGCATGATCTCCCAGGTAGAAAACCATATTGCGAGTCACTTACGAGCTTATTTTCTAGGCAAAAGTCGAGAATTTGATTAAAAATAATTTTTTCAAGAAGCTTTGCTAGAGCCGGGGTTTTGTGAACGCCTCGATAATTATTTACGTCCGAACGAGATCCCGACTTGAAGACAGGAAGAATAATAGATGTCTTCCATGAGTCAGGAAAGAATCCGTTTAGAAGATAAACTGAGAATATATGGCTAAGCAATCGGGGAAAGCTCGGCACTCTCTTAATAACTGAGTTTGGAATACCGTCAGTCCCCGAAGAGTGCGAGTTTTTTAGGGCGAATTATTTGCTTACGAATTAGTTCTATGGAGAAATCAATAGTGCTGATAACATTCAATGAGGATGCCTGAAACGTCGGAACCGGTTCAGATGTCATCGTAAGATGATTTGCAAAGAACGCAATAAACAGTTCTGCCTTGTCAGAGTCTTCGAGAACAAAGTTCTTGTCTTCGTTTAGTAATGGAGGAATTTCATAACCTCTTTTAGAGGATGATCGACGGCGGAACAGTTGAGCAACAGATTTTGCAGAGTTTGGCTCACTGAGTGCGCAGGATTCTCTCTGTCTGTCACGTGCAAGACGAATCTTAGAGGCTAATTCAAAAATCTCTGCGATGCTAAGATGTACAGATAACGAACTAGTATATTGATCTTTCAACTGCTTCCTCAATTTCTTTAGTCTTGGCAAAAGAAAGTGAGGAACGGTGGATTCCAAGACGTAGGGCTTGACTATTATGGTTGGCACAAGCTCCAGGATGTTATTTGAAACGACTGACATGAAGTCACAAAGACCTGCTGCGTCGTTCGTGGAGGAGAGATGCTGCCAGTCCAATGAGTCCAAAAAGTTACTAATTAAGCTCATATCTGCGAGGTCAAATGCATGATAGGTACGAACTAAACAAGCCTTTTTCGATGAGACAATCGGAAGGCAACAGTGAATTAGTGTATGGTGACTTTGGAAGATGCCCTGCTTAAAATCAACGAAGAGGGGAGCAATGTCGTGTAAGAAAATCAGGACTAACATATGCTTGTCTCTCGTTGAAGAACGGACAAGCTGGGACCAATAAGAAAAATTAATGGTATCGAGGAAAGGCTGAAATCTGGGTGGACAAGATTTTGAAATCCAGTCAATTTCAGAAAAATTAAAATCCCCAGCGATTATTTTAGTGTTAAATTGGACTCCGAAATCAATTTAAAAATTTCACAAAGTTTTGCATCATCATCAGATGATGAATTGGGCGGGTTGTAAATACATCCGAGAATCGCCTTTTGCCGGGGCGACATGATAATGGATGCGAAGCAGTAATTACCAGAGAATGACGTAACATCTAGATCAAATGGAAAGTGCTTTAAATGAAGCTTTAATGTAGAGAAGACAGCCACCACCACGCTTGCTAGTGCGGTCTTGACGGTAGAGATCATACTGGTCTATGATAAGCAAAGAGTCGGAAATTAAGGGATAGGTCCAAGATTCAGTTACACATAAAACATCAGGCATTTAACTCGAAAGCAATGGCTCTCAGTTGGGCAATCTTATTTAAAACAGATCTAGCATTAAGTAATATGATATCTAGCGTAGTTCGAGTATCCAAACTAGGGTTATCGTTACTTATAAAAAAGGAAGACTTGGTGGTGGGGAAGTAAACTGTAGAGGGAAGGTGCGGACGGAAAGTAAAATTGCTGCTGTCTAAATTAGCTAAGCTGTTACTTGCTACTGATTACGATCTTTGTCTCTCGCTGGCATTTCACGCTGCAGCTGACTTAAATCTTAAGTACTATTTGATTGCCGGTGACTTCAATCTTCCTGAAGTTCACTGGTTTCCAACTTCCGGTCCTGCAAAGTTCGAAGACCTACTTGAGACCATAGATATAGGCATGTGGGACCAGGTAGTTGATTTTCCCACCCGAGGATCAAACATACTTGAGCTTATTTTTTGTAGAGGTTGTCAGCCATCGTCAGTGTCACCTTTAGATCCACTTGGGAATTATGATCATACTATAGTTCCTTCTACCCTAGAACTAGAGGCTGCCAAAACGTTTTCCAAAAAATATAGCTTTTTCCGTGATTTCAGATCAGCAAATATGAGGGAATTTCTAACACACCTAAATTCCCACGACTGGACTTACTTCATTGTATGTTCGGATGTGAATGTTTGTACTGATACTTTTTACAAAGTTCTGTGTCCACTCATTTCTCGTTTTATTCCCCGTAAGAAAATAATTAATGTCATGGATGAAGTCTACCTCCCTTTATCATTCCGCCGTAGACTGCGTAGACTCTCCCGTCGTTTTCATCTACAAAACGACACCTCCGTCCTGCCCTTGATCCAGCAAATCTTTGAAGAGGCTAAGAGGCTGTCTGACGAAAAACGACAAGCCGATGAGGTTACCTTTGCCGAAAAACCCTTCGTTAAATGTTGCGAAGCTCTTTTCGCGCACAGTAAAAGCGCAGAGAAAAACGCAGCACCCCGTACTTCGAGACGCCTTAGAAAACCCAATAGCTGACGCTAAGTTGACAGCTGATAGCTTCAATGCTTTCTTGTCTAGAACGTTTAGTGAACATACTGTCGCCCCCTTTCCTAACATCCGGGTTTGTACCGGTAACGTCGTCGTAACCATAACTTTTACCCTCTGGGACGTGACCGTAGCCATTCAGCGTTTTCGTCAATCATACAGTCCAGGACCAGATGGCGTCCCGGTCAGCGTTTTAAAGGCGGATTTAAACGATATATTTCCGTCCCTTCTGTAAAAGATATTTAATCTTGCTCTTGAAAGTGAAACTTTCCCTATTTAATGGAAGGAATCGCACATACTGCCTATTCCCAAACACGGCCGACCAACGTCATTTGACGACTTTAGGCAAATAAATACATAACCAGCAGTCTCGAAGATCTTCGAGACCTTGGTCAAAGACAAGATGATGTATCACCTAAGAGAAAATTACCTACTTAATGCGGCTCAGCATGGTTTTCTCGAAAAAAGGTCTTGTGACACTTTCCAGCTCTCTTTCTTCGATCATGTGCTACAATCTAGAGACAGTGGTTTTGCAATTTACACCGTTTACTTCGATTTCACTTAGGCTTTTGATCGTATTGACTATGATCTCCTTCTGCTGAAACTTGCCTCCTTCGGCAAAGGTGACAAGCTTCTGAACTTAATATTTTCCTATTTGAATGCTCGCGCACAACGGGTTAAAATTTCTGATGTTATCTCCAACCCCACGCATGTGAGGAGCGGAGTTATTCAGGGCAGCGTGCTCGGCCCGCTTCTATTTTGCCTTTTTGTGAACGATGTTCCTGATTGTTTTCAGTATGGTAGGCCCTTTATGTGCGCTGACGATTTAAAAGTTGCCTATCGATATAAACCGATCGATCGCAAAATAGTGCTTGAGCTCTTAAAAACGGATCTTCAGGCCTTCGCTCAGTGGTGTCGCACATGGTGCCTCTCACTGTCTTGGCAAAAGTGCTCCGTTATGGTTATTGGCGACAACCATCAGCCCCACCTAAGCATAGACGGTCACGATCTAAACGTGCCCGGAGTTATAAAGGATCTGGGCATATCATACTCTAGTAGTCTTAATCTGTCAGAGCACTGCGCCCTGATTGTCCCGAAAGCACGCCAAACTACTGGGTTTATTCTCAGAAATTTTCAAACCGTCAACATTAGAATCAGCCTCTATAAAATGTATGTCAGGCCTAGTCTGGAATAATGCTCGTTTCTATTTAGTCTTCTGCACGCTAGTGAACGAAAGTAGATAGAATCAGTCCAGCACTTCTTTACAAAAAGAGTTTTCTATTCAGAACACCGACACCTGTCCTACCACCAACGCTGTGAGCTTACAAGCCTTGACCCGCTGTGGCTTCGCAGATTACAGAAGGGACTATTTTTACTGTTTAAACTACTAAAGAGTCGTACCCCCTTACATCTCTGAGGCACCTCGACCACTCTCGGCGCACCAGTCATCGAGATGTATTTTTATTTCTTCCTTTGGCACGCACAGTTTCTGCTCTTGATTCATTTCCCCCCGTGTTCCTGGGTCCTTTGGACATGCTAATGGACAATTAACTGGATGCCGGCGCATTTTCTCGGTCACTTCGACAGGGAGGGCTTGTATGGCCTGCTCCGGTGGGAACTTTTAGCAGGGTCCACTCTTAATGCAAGTGGCTTTTCGCTAAACTCCAGGGAAAGCAGGAATAGGGTTAAAGTTATGGTTAAGGTTTGGTTATGGATGCTTTGTATGGCCGCCTGAACGGGAGACGTGAATAGGAACCACCCGCCCACGTTAAATAAGTGGCCTTACGGTTAATTACAGCAAGGGTAAATATAACCGTATCTTAAAAGCTAACGCTATCCCTTATATAAAAACCAAAAATGTCACCATACTCTTAACCTTTGCCCTCCCCTAAAGCTAACCCATACAATCAACACGATAATAACCTTAACCCTTACCTTAATCATGACCTAAATTTTAAACTTAAATCTAACTCTGAACATAAACCTAGCCCTCAACTTAGTCCTTACCAATAAATTCTCTGGAAGTGGCGCAAAGCCACATCTACTGTTAATGTTACCTGTCCTGTTTAGGCGGACAGAGAAGGCATCCTTACCAAGGGTTGGATTAGGTATAGGACACGGGAACCGTAACCCCACTGGAAGTATTACAATGGGGAGTTGCTGTTCAGATTTCCTGCCGGGTGGAGTTATGTAAGCTAGGCCTACAGTCACTTAGATTTCTTCCTGAAATTGATGATAAAAGTTCATCCATTTGCCAGACATGAGTGTTCTGTTTGTGCGGCAGCTTGTTATCACTATTGAAAAATGTTATTTCTGCATGCCTGTTGCCTTGATATTCTTCTGATTTCGTGAGCCCTTTCTTTTTTCCTCTACAGGTTTTTGCGTAAAAACAACCCCTGTTTCTCCGTGACACGTAGCGAAACCCATGAAAGCCCTGCCCTTGCTTTTCCTGGATTCTCAGAATAACTTGAGGCAACGCTGAAGGTAGAAGTCCAGTTACTCAAAACTGCCCTAAGTTTGACCAAATTAAAGCCTCCTAGCAAAAATGAGAACAAAAATCTCGGTTCGTTGTCATTAAACTTAAGCAGCCACCTTGCCGACCAGGCACTTAGCTTGTCGATATTCGACCAAGCCAAGGCTGACTGACATGGAGAAGATATGTGAAATCAGAATCAACAATCCATTAAACCGACCAGATCGTCACTGTCAAAGACAGAATGTACTAAGAGGACTAAATACTAGTTGTTTCATAATGCTAGATCAAACATAATAAGCACTATATTATCATTTGAAGATATCGAATATATTATTTGAAGATATTGAGATATTTCCCGCTCAATTATAATCTAAATTTATAAGAAGTGTACTTCTGTACCCTTGCTCCCAATTTGTGGCATCAAACCGTCTAAATCCTCACGTAATCATATACCAGAAATATGACGGACGCAAAAGTAACTATCGATAAACTAGATCTCTCTGCTATCCTGCGTCTGCAAAACTTTGTCGACAAATATGAACATCTATTTACGTTGCTCAACTCATTATTAGACTCAAAATCTTTTGCAAACAGTTTAATAAGCGTACCACAAATAGAACTGATCATACACGTAGTCTCATCAGAGGTCGCTGATAGGTCCAAACGCAAGTTTAATGTCATTATCCGAAATATCCCCCACTCGGTAAACCCCACACCATCAATCCAACAACTCATACACTCGTGTGGGCTAAAAATCTGCATAGCTTCCACCAAAAGGCTTAACTCAAGAAGCAAAAATAAGCCAGTGTTAGTGACTTTCTATTCACAAACCGAAGCCGATCTAGTTCTACAAAACCCTGAAGTAAACCGAACTCTGCTCACCCGAAAAGCATTCATAGGTCCAGACCTCACACCTATGCAAAGACATGAACTTCAGACCAAAGCCGCACAGCTCAAACCAGACGTTAATCAAACCGTCTCCTCATTGGAACCCCAAGCAGGCACTTCCAACGCTGCGAACTATAATGCAAAGCGTATAAGTCAGTTAGAGCAAAATAATAAGCATAGTGTCTCCTTAGCCAAACCTTTCGCAAGTTTATCTAATGGTTTTTCTGACACTCATAATTCTAAGCGAAAAACTGCTTCAGCAGTTAGGAGAGGATGTCAGAATCAAACGAAACAAGCACCTCAAAATGCTATAACCTCTCTGGAAAAGCTTGATGACACAGATTCTGGATCCAGTCATGTCACAATATTAGATAGTAATATAAGTGTTACTACTACTCCGCCAACTGAACAACCAGTAACAGAAATTGTCGACCCAGCAACTCATACAAATCCTATAACGTGCGTGTCAATCCCTTCAAGCTCAAAAGATAACCCAATTTGTCTCCCAGTTAGTATTCCTATACAAAAAGCTTTATTGAGCACACCATTACTAATAAAAAGCCCAACAAATGTCAACCCAAGAAATATGAGTGCTCCAAACTCTGCTAACTCTCATAAGACACGAATAAGCTCTTATAATAACACCTCAACTCACTCAAATCCAAATGCATGGCATAGGAGTAAACCAACGCACGCTAACCTTTCAAACATAGTAGCAACTAATGGCAACCAAACAAGTTACCCAGGTCGGCAAAACGTCCCAACAATAACCCCAGGTATTTACAATAACCGCCCGTTTAATCCTCCCCTTCATATGGGGCATAACCTCTTCAACCAACCCATGCTCTCTAACACCTACACACAACCCATACACTTTAACACATGCAATCAAATCCCACCACACACTCAACAAATACACTTACCCATTCAATAATTTCTCACCAAACACATCACCATACCTTCCAACAGTTACACACTTCCCTTCAATTAGCCCATCGCACAGTCAAAACAGTTTTAGAAATCAGTTTTTTCACTACAGCTGGCCTCTTCCCTATCCGACATCCTAAGTATCGCCCTTATTAATGCGAGATCGATAGAACATAAAATACCACAACTTAGGACATTCGTTGAAGCCTATAATCCCAATATAGTTTGTTTAACGAAAACATGGGTAAATGAATTAACATCGAACGCTTCGCTATTTGTCCCAAACTACAATTTCTATCGACAAGACCGCATTAATAAACGAGGCGGTGGCTGTATGATATACACCAAAACTACCATTGAACAAAGTGGTTTCGATGTTTCACACGAAACTTTCCCTGGCGAAGCATGCTTTGCCACAGCAAAATCCCCGTCGCAAAAAAATATACTTATCGGATGTCTCTAAACTCCTCCAGAATGTAGTAATGATGACACTGGCCTAAATCCAATCTAATAGACACCATATCAGATATTCAAATTGAATATAAAAATAATTGCAGGCGATCTAAACGTCCTGAAATAAACTGGGCTAAACTATTAGCTCCCACCAAACATGATGAACTGCTATCATCAATTGTGTTCCATAACTGGACACAAATAATCAATAAACCGACCCGAGGAGTGGATTGTTCCGCGGTACGCCAGGAGGCAAAATGGTAGTTGGATATCCCAGTCGTGTTGGTGGCCGTCCTTTAGACAACGCGAGCAGGATGTTGTGGATCGTGCGGTTGGTTCGTTCTACGAGACCATTGCCTTCCGAGTGATAGGGAGTTGTGCGCGTCTTCCGTATGTCTAACATTTCGCAGACTTTCCCGCATCAGCTGAGACTCGAAATGGTACTAGCTGTTTCATACAGCTAGATCAAACATAATTCAAACACTGTCTTATAATACAAATATGAAAGACTGTAGGACTGCATTGAAAGTTTCTTACCGTTGAACTCTTCCTGCTCCTAATCTTTTCACCATTTTTTTAGCAATCAGTCAACTAAGTCAAATTAGTCGGCAGACCCAGTAGCGTCCGGCCGGTTCGACGATACGGAAGGGATCGGATAATCGGGCTTTTGAGTAAGAATCGTCGCTGTACTTCTCAACAGTAACACTTGGCGTTGCGTCCTCTAAAGGGTTCATTATCCGATGTGATATCGGTGAGAAGAAGGCGAACAATATAGTATAGTATATGATATTCGAGTAGATAATGTTTATGTGATAAAGGCAATGTCAATAGGGTGATTAATTTATCAGTACAACAATGATATAATACGGTACAAGGGAATAACGAAGTACAAGTCTATGTTATGAGATAAAGAGAATGGCGAATGTTATAACGGCGGAGGAGGACTTATCGGAAGAGCGGCGGTGAATTTGGTCTTCGACACACGTGTGTGTTATCCTCCGTCTACAAAAAGCGGGACAACAACCTTATTAAAACAAATAACGGATGGTTCGAGTTTAGGTCCGTTACACAGCCCCCCCTTTAAGGTGCAGCACTGTCCTCAGTGCTGGGGGGGTCACCAATGAAGGGAATAGTGACTTCTATGGCTACTGGTTGTACTTGTCCTGCGGGGAGGATGGGCAGAGAGTCGGCGGTGCAGACGGGGAGGCGGCCGCGGTAGGGTTTCAGCTTAGAGAAATGGGCTGTGAAAGGGGGTGGTTCGGCGCGTATGTCGTCTCGTAGGAGAAAGCTGGTTGGGGCTAGGACGTCGATCACAGCATATGGTCCACGCCAAGGGTGGTGGAGTTTCGCCGAAGTACCGCGTGGTGGTATGGGATGGTAATGCATTACGAGGTCACCGATTTGGAATGCGGCTCCGGAAGTGTGGCGGTCGAAGTGCTGTTTTGTGATGAAGTGAGGCGTTTCCTAGAGTTACGCGTGCGGCGTTGTGTGCGGATCGTATGACTTCACGGAGTTTCGAAGCGAAGGTTTGGGGTGTGGTTGGGTCTGGGGACTGTAAAGGGTAGCGGAGGTCGATTGGGAGGCGGAGGTCGATTGGGAGGCGGAGGTCACGGCCTGTCCATAGATAATGGGGTGTGAATCCAGTGGAGGAGTGGATTGTTCCGCGGTACGCCAGGAGGCAAAATGGTAGTTGGATATCCCAATCGTGTTGGTGGCCGTCCTTAGTAAACGCGAGCAGGATGTTGTGGATCGTGCGGTTGGTTCGCTCTACGAGACCATTGCCTTCCGGATGATAGGGAGTTGTGCGCGTCTTCCGTATGTCTAACATTTCGCAGACTTCCCGCATCAGCTGAGACGCGAAATTACTTCCACAGTCCGAATGAAATGAGAGAGGCGTGCCCCAGCGACTGATCCACGTGCGGTTAATGGCGTTTGCCACGGACGCAGCGTCTTGACGGAGGAGTGGTATGACTTCTGTCCACTTTGTAAAATAGTCTATCATAACAAGTATGTATTCGTGTCCGCGGACTGAAATTGGTAGGGGTCCTATTATGTCTAGGCCGACGCGCTCACCGGGGAAACTGGTGTTCATGGGTTGTAATGGGGCGCGGAAGGATGGGGTGGGTGATTTAAAGGTGGCACACGTTGGGCAAGATTGGCAGAAAAGGTGTGTTGATGAACGTAGCTGTGGCCACCAGAAACGGTTACGTGTAGCCTGTTCGGTGCGACGTTGACCGCAATGACCCAACTGAGTATGCAGGTCGTTTAATACAGGCTCGATCAAGCAACCAGGAACGACGGGGCGTAGGGGTGATGAGAAGAGGGATCGCGAAGGAACATAATGTCGTTTTGAACGGTTAAGTACGGCCATTGGTGCAGAAGCAAATGTGCCCTCAGACTCGTGCCTTGCATGTCTCTGTTCGGTCGGTTTGCAGACCTCTGGTTAGATGGCGATAGATGGTTTCTGTGTCTGGGTCGCTGCTCGTGGCTTGTGGACCAGGTATGTCTTATGGGTTCCGAGGCGGTGATGGCGTTAATGCTCGTGGTCGTGGAGTCTGTCATAAGGCCGTCGCTTTGCGGTAAACGCGACAGCGCATCTGCGTTGCCGTGCTTGTGCCCTGGACGGAACTGGCCGTCGAAATCGAAATCCTGCAGGAATTCTTGCCAGCGTGCTAGTTGGTCCATGGGGTCTTTGAATGAGCTCAACCACTGTAAACGCTCGGTGGTCTGTTCGTATTATAAACGTTTCCCAATCAGTAGATGTTTGAACTGGTGGATGAATACTATGATGGCTAGTAGTTCTCTGCGGAATGTGCAGTACCGGCGCTGTGGTTTTTTTAGTGTGTTACTGGCGAAACAGATTGGGTGCTCGACATTTGTTGCATCAGCCTGTGACAGGACTGCGCCGATGGCGTTCCAACTGGCGTCCGTGTCTAAAATGAAGGGGGTGAATCCTTGTCTACATTCGGGAGGGCGAGTAAGGGGGCAGAACATAGAGCAGCTCGTAAGTCGTTGAATGCTTGAACGCAGTCGTCTGACCAAACGGAATTCTCTGCCCCTTCCTCGGTGAGTTTGTGGAGTGGGCTTGCAGTGTGGGCGCATTTGCCTATGAACCGGCGATAGTACGATACTATCTCTAGAAAGCTACGTAGTTCGGCTGGGTTCGTTGGCGTCGGCCAGGTACGTACCCGTTCCACGCGATCAGGGTAGGGGGAAATATAACCAGGGGTAATGAGGTGCCCCAGGAAGTTTACTTCAGCTCGCAGGAAGAGACATTTGGTCGGGTTGAGTGTGAGGCCTGCGTCCTGAGGGCCTCCAGTACCTCCCGTAGGTTGTCATTATGTTCCTGCGTGGAGCGCCCAAAAACGATAATATCGTCTAAAATAGACGAGGCACTTATATGGAATAAACGGTCGTAGCACACGGTACATTAGCCGTTGAAAGGTTGCGGTGGCGTTGCAGAGTCTAATGTAGCGGCCGAAGACTTCGAGGTTTGCACGCACACGGGCGAGTAACGCACCTGTAGTCGTTATTAGACGATGCGCGTATTGAACAGGGTCTCTAAGCACCATGCCGATCACTCAAACGCAACAGTAATTAGAAGGAACGGCAGAAATGTTGGAAATGGATTCTATTATAAGGAAGGATATCAAGGTATGAAATGGAACAATAGAAAATAAAGAAAGGAGCGTTACATTAGGCGATATCCCTTTTGGAGTGGGGGATTACGTCGTGTCCGTTGGATAACCGGTGGGGAGTGCAACGCTGTGGGCAACTGCAGGGTCGGGACGAGGGGATGCTGACATTGAACGGAGGGTAGCGATACGATGAGCGGCGACGGTAATCGTGGGGATGGGGGTCAGCGTTCGAGAGTGGAAGGGGGCACCGGCATCTTCACCGACATTCCATCACTCCATCCCCATCCGGGATCCGCACGAAAAGTGCAACCAGTCTATTCAAACAATTCTGTTGGAACTGTGGTTCGTTACAACCCCACACCGGAATCGACTGCGCTCACATCTGATTGGAAGTACTTATCCCTTCGAATCGACCGCAGACGTTTCTACCTCTGTCAAACGAATACTCTCTAACGTCAATAACAGACTATTCTGGACTCTAACCATTCTTACCTGATACATTCATCCCCATTCTGTAAAACTGTTTTAACTTCAAATTTAGCTATTTCTGAACCTTGAAAAACAGGTTTTTTTTACTTAAAACAAACTCTTCATTTCTAACACTGCTTTTTAAGCAAACAAACAAAATAAATCAAAAGTGGTTAATGAAAAGAGGAGTTTGTTTTAGGTTTTTTCCTGTGTTCTAAGGATTTTACGGCGCCCAAGCAGTGCCAAATCAATAAACCTATTTAAATAAAAATATTACGACTGAAGGGCAGCACTGAAAGTTTCTTACTGTTGAACATTTTTGCTCCTTATCCATTTCCACCTTTTTTAGCGATCTGTTCATCTACGTCTTATGAGTTGGCAGACCCTTAAGTGGCCGGCGACTTCGAGGTTGGCACACACAAGGGCGAGTTACGAACCTGTAGTTGTTTTTACTTGATGTGCGTTCTGAACAGGGTCTCAAGCACCATGCTGATCACACAAACGCAACGGTTATTAAAAAAACGACAGAAATGAAGGAATGGATTCTATTAATAAGAAGGATACAAAGATATTAAAGGGCACAATAGAAACTAAAGAAGGGAGCGTTACATGTGGATATGTCCCATATGGAGTGGGGAATTCTGTCATGTCCGTTGGATAAACGGTAGGGAGAGCAACGCTGTGGGCAACTGCAGGGTCGGGATGAGAGGATGCTGACATTGAGCGGCGGATAGCGATACGATATACAGCAACGGTAACCGTGGGGATGGCGGTCAGCGTTTGAGAGTGGAAGGGGGCACCAGCAACCGCACCGACATTCGACCACTCCCTTTCAATCCGGGATCCGCGCGAAAAGTGTTCCAAATCCATTCAAACAATTCTGTTGTAACTGTGGTCCGTTACAACCCCACACCGGAATTGACTGTGCTCACATCTGATTGGAAGTGTTTATGCCTTCGAATCGACCTCAGAAGTTTCTACCTCTGTCGAATGAATACTCTCGAACGTCCATAGCATATTATTATTGACTCTAACAATTCTTATCCAGATACATTCATTTTCAGTATGTATAGCTGTTTTATTTTCAAATGTTGCTATTTCTAAAACTTGGAAAGCAAGTTTTATTTACTTAAAACAAACTCTGCTATTCCAACACTGCTATTTAAGCATAGAACCGTTTGCTTCTATTGATATTTTTGCATTTGAATAGGGAGCTCAAGGGCGAAAGCCTACTTCCCTCAATAAATCAACTTAAAGTGACTTAAAGCGACTTAACCAAAACAAAGCTAAAGTGGTTACTGAAAAGATGAGTTTGTTTTAGGTTTTTTTCACTTTTCTAAGGATATGAAGGCGCCCAAGAAACGCCTTATCAATAAACCTATTTCAATATGTGATAATCTTCTGAATTTCTTATCTCATTACCTGGGCTCTCGCACAAGTGTGTTAAGATTTCATATGTTAACTCTAACCCTGTACGTCATAGGATTGCTTGGCCCGCTCTTATTTTGTATTTTTGTTCATGATGTCCCAGGTTTAATTAAAAATTCTAAACCCTTCATTGCTGATGATCTAAAAGTTGCCTATCGATACAACCAACAGATCGCAACACCATGCTTGAACTCTTAAGAAAACGATTTTGAGACCTGTCTTCTGTGATTCTGCACATGGCACTGTTCTCTTTCTTGGCACAAATGTTCCCTAATGGTTTTTGGCAAGGAAGATCAGCCTCAACTGACTATAGATGGTCACAAACTAAAGTTACATGGACGTTTTAAGGATCTGAGCATATCATATTCCAATGATGTTGATGTTTTTAGATAATTATGCCCTGCTTGTCCCCAAAGCACGCAGAACTACCGGGTTTATCCTCTGATATTAGACTGCCCTTATAAAATGTACGTAAAGGCTGACCGGGAATACTGTTCGCTTCTATTTAGCCTTCTGCACGCTAGTGAACGAAAGCAAGTAAACTCGGTCAAGCGTTTTATTTAATAAAAATAGGTTTCCCTGGAACATCGTGTAACCTGAGGTACAGGTTTTAGGGCTTACAAATTTTGATCTTTTTGGTTTCACCACAACAGGAGGGACCTTTACTCTTAAGGCTTTTTAACAGTCGTACATTTAACCTCTTACTTCTCTCAAGAACCTTAAATAATCTCGGCGCAACAGTCACCGAAATGTCTTCATATTACTTCTTCTGGGACGCACAGTTAGGTATCATTATATTTATCAGTAAAAGCCATCGTTATGTGGAATAAGCTATCCAGGAATATAAAAATCTTGCAACATTATTCTTTATTCAAGAGAACTATCACTAGTTTTCTGCATTCAGAAAATCTTCCACGAAGTCTGGGTGTCGATACCGTCGAATCTCCCTTCCTGCTTGATGGAGTGTATGGTTCTGAGCCCGGTCGCAGGGTCTTATGCTGAGTGCCATGGTGCTATGCATGCAACTGGTGAATTCTTCAGCAGACAATGAGCGACCGTTCGTGTATGAACCCTTGCCTAGTACAGAATCCCAGTCCTAGGAGAAGTACTGGAAACTTAAAACACACTGCACTCGTACTAACCCATCACGTTCGGAACTGCTATCATCACACGGAAGGTTTTTTCTCCCGAATAACCCCAAACACTGAGGAAAACTAGAAACTTTATTCACTTAAGAGTTTTTTTCTGAAAGCTTGATCCATATTGCATATGTATTTAGCATTATTTGCAAAATGGAACTAAATAAAATTATTTATCTCTAATTTTTACGGGGTAATGAGGAGGCACCAAAAATAATTTTTTCCGGAAGATATCTTAAAAGTCTCCAAAAAACTGCCATATAATCTACATAATTTATACCCGAACGCATTTCCGGGACTCGAGGCTTTGATGAAAGTTCACTCTCAAGAAGAAAATAATGTTTTCAATCTTTTTTAAACCTTCTTGACGCAACTCACCTAAGAAAACTGAGGCCGTGGATGCTGACATTTTTCATTCAATATAACGGAGTACTCGATTTTCTTGGGTAACCGAAGGACGCCAAAATAACTTCTTTTGTCTCATCATGGTTTGTTTTAACTTTTTCAGACGATAACGATAGGAATTCAGCAACGGAACACGCAGTATATTATAGAACCCTCGTCTGACGGTCTTCACTCAAATGCTCGATTCAGTGGAAGAGATTAACAACTGCAGAAAAACCTAAATTCCCCACTGTCAGCATCCATAGACATTTCCTATAACCTTCTAAAGCTTACTCGAAGTGCAGTTGTTCACCAAAAGTGTGCATTCCCCTTTCAACCCGGGTTCGAAAAGACTCATCTACACGACACGTTCAGTGATTTTTTTATTCTCGCACCAGCCTACTCGTTTCCTGCTGGTATTATAAAAACTGTTAGATGACGCTCGTCGCCACATTTCGTTGAAGGCTTTCATAGGTCGCTACGGCCCTGGTGGTTGTCACATATTTTTTGAGATAACAAGGTGTGAAGGCATTTTCAAGTAGATACTGGCACCAACTAAGCGGGCTGAATAACTAAAATAGAGAGATAATAACGGACAACAATTCATGCTACATTCCTGATGGAAAACTGCCTCTCATCACCACATGAATCACGTCATCGACAACCACTGGAAGGTCAATCGAGCTCGACTGAATACCTTCCCATCCATCAGCAATCTAGGGCTATGCAGATATATTTGCCTGCAGCATTCTGCCCTCCCGGTAATGCATTGGGGTTGTCCAAAATAAGTGCACGTACACGAAGAGCAATCCAAGAACAATGCTGTTCCGATTGAGCTTGTTACCTAAGAAAACACAATCTTCGGGCAGAAAACAGGTATAAATTTTCACTCTTGCATGTGACTACACATATATCGGGTTAGAATTAGCGCTTATTTAGATGCATACGGCCGTATCCTTTAAGCACTCTGACAGTTGCTTACACTGACCTGCGCTTCCGTTGCAAAGTAGGTTTGCTGTTAAAATTTTATTAAACCTGGGCCTTGAACTGTTAATTAATTGCCTTGGAACTTATTGGTTTGTCGGTCACCCAAATAATCACATATTGCAAACTACGGATCGAGCATTTTTGTGAAAAGCAATAAACAGTCAAGGGTTCAAGAACGTGAAATCGAATTCAGGACCATAAACGAATCTTATTTTTGAATATATGCTCTTCATGAAAAGTGCTCGAATAAAGTAAACCAAACAGCGATTTCTGTCAGCTCCCGGGACACTTGCCGATTCGGAAGGTTTGCCAACTATTCAATTACCTCATTACCTAAGATATAAGCTTTAGGTTTTCATGGCTTTTCTGTACCGTTGGAATTTATGTTTTTCTATGTTTTGGTTTTTGTCTGCTCATTATTTTCATGATATTGCTATTTCATTTGACATCCGCAGTATGAATACTTATTTCGATACTTACGTAGATTTATTCAAAATTCAGTCAGTTTGATCGTGCAACCTGAAGGAGGGCCAAGTAGCTTAAACGTTGGCCACGACAACCTTTTGATTGTGATTCTGTCTCATTATCTCTTGTCGTGGGCATTTGAATCAAGCAAAGGGATTGTTTTAATCGTTATATATAAAACAGCATCAAACAAATTCTCAAGTTTCCCTCCTGTAAGTTTACTCCGCAAAATTGATATCCTATATTTTCCAAGTTACAGAACAATTGATTAAACCAATTCTTCTATTCATGATTTTCGTTTTTTAATTGCATTTGGTGCTTCAATTCTCTGCTAAAAATAGTTAAATTATGCATATCTAAATTCCCTTCAAACAAACTGAACTGAATATAGGCAAACATTTATCGCCTATTTACCCAGCAATAGCTCGCAGTAATTATGATCTTCAGGGAACCTAATGTGCTTTTTAAGCTTCACAGTTGTTCGCATAGAATGGCAGTTTATTTTGCAGTTTTGGACACACAACTAGCACCACGGGAGGCGTTTCGACGGATTTTATCGCTGCATTATGACAAAACCTGGCTTATGAAACAAACTACGTTTTTCACCGCTACGCGATACTGAAAAGGGAACACATGACCTTTTCTTCGTTGCCGTTTCATTTTAAAAGAGGTTATGCGTCGGTCTCGAAGTCACCTATTTTGCCCGTTCACGAACTTCTACCGAAACAATGCTAGTAAATTGGGAATTGGGCAAAATTTTAGTTGATAAAGCATAATTTAATGGTTGGAGCACTCCGTTGCTTCTTACGCTAGCGTCGTCGGGCCAAATTTCGTAATTGCGTACAATAAATGATGGACGCAGTAAATCGCTCATGCGCTTCTGTTAGCTTGCTCTTCTAGCGCACGTTTTCTGCTTCTATATCAGGCATGCCGCTTTAGGGGCGACTTTTATGTGGTCAACTATCACCTTTCAGTCAGATCCTCCAGTACATTCCGTGGCAATTTAGTATGAGGGCGCTGTATCAACCATAGTAAATACCTATTGAGGCGACAGGGTTCTTTGCTTTTTCACCAATGATAGTCTTCAATATATGCATCTGAGAGGTTCTAAGACCAATTTTTATAGCCATCTTTGCGGTCGCTGTTGTGACGCAAAATGAGTCTGTATTTTGTAGCGCGTTTTTCGTAATACAGTATTCGATAAGTACGACGAATGTATTCGATTTTTGAATCTTAGATGTATGCATGAGTAAAGAAAAAGACAATTCAAACCTCAAAATAATTTGTTATTTCTTCTTAGCTTTTGAAAATTTTCGTGAGTTTATCTTCAGTGAAAGTGGCGGCAACAGAAGACGCGATACTTTTTTTAGAGTACAAGCCAATTCATGATTAATGACGGAAGTCTGTATGTGACTACGCAGGGCTTTATCTTCCGGCGTCCGATTGATGCATCGATTGACCGAGCTCTCATCTGAGGCCTAGGCTTCAATCAACTCTTGAATGTCTTGCTTTCGTCGTAGTTGATCGTCTTGCTGGCTGCAAAGTTGAACTCTATCCGTTTCGTTGGTTTGGGCAGCCACTTCTGATAATTCATCGCACAGTCTTTCTATGTCCGTGTACGCGATTCGAGCATGCTCTCGCTCTGACATACGTAGTTCCAAGGACAAATTTGGCATGAGATGTGATTCACGACCTCCAGAATGCTCTTTGAAATCGCTCTCCAATTTTCACGACTCCTGCGCATGGTAGCCCTGGACCGGTGTTTAATTCCAAAATCTTATTCCATATCAATGTGCGCGCTCGCGTCTGAGGCATTCTTAATTTATGCCAGGGCATGCCATATCTTTGGTGGTTTCTGTTCAGGTCCTCTGAGGTGAATCCATAGACATCGACTGGTGAAAGCCTTCGAAAAACCATTTCGTATAAATTTTTCGAGGAGCTATCAGGCTTTGCGCGCATTTTCCGCCGGTTTTATTGCTATGAGCCCTAATCCATTTTAAAAGCGTTATCACACAACTTCCTTTGTGAGCCACTGTACGGTTGCTGACAAAATTGACAATCTGCTTGGTGTTAGTTGCCTCGCCGTTGACCTTTGCCTCCATTTCATCATAAAAACTTCCCCTGTCAAACATTGACAGGGCAGCTGCTATACCTCTTCTTCCCTCGTGAATTTTACTTCAGGCAAGATGGCGTTGAACAATTACTGCCGTGATAAGTGCTCAGTTGACGCAATTTGCACCCGATGTTCCAAAAAAATATGATATCTCATAGGACCGTCGCAGAAGCAGTAAATTGCGCAGCTGTAACTTACCATGAATAACGAGCGGTCGTCGTCTGCATACCGCATAAAATCCGAGTGATCGATTGGTTATATTCTCTTTTCGTATCGCTCATTAATACTTTCACACTCATCAGGAATTTATCTGCTTCCCAACAAGAAACTGAGAAGTATTGTTGGGGGGCTTCCATTATACTTCCTAATCCACTTTTCGATGTGCATTTATGGGTTCTAGGATTCATCAAGCGTTTCGTTATTCCATTCGCCCGTTTTAAAAAAAATAGAACACGAGGCACAAAACGTCTTGAGCCTTCTAAAAAAGCACATTCTATTGGCTGTGGCGGATCTTTAGAATTAGAAAAATTAGCGTTTCTTTGGTAATTCCTGAAAATGTATTAGAGGGATAACAGATGGTTAGCCACCACTTACATGAGTTTTTCCAATTAAGTTAAATTGGAAAAAAATAACATTGAGGTCTTCCATTTTTTAAAAGTCTTCTTTTTATTAACGTTGCCATCGCTTATTGTTACATTTTACCAGGTTCATTTGTACTTAAGCAAACCAATATAGCTTAGTCTTTATTGCAGTGTGTAGAAACTTGGATACTTATGGTCATGCGTCGACCGTTCATTTGTTGATTGTGAGATATTGTGAGTATGTCAGTCTTTTTAGCTGGTTTTCTGGATTTCAGGGGATACTGGATTTTTGTTAAAAATTTAGGGATTTTTCACCTTTGTTTGGAAGCAAAAAGTCGGTTTCTGAGAGTTTGCCGTCGCGCGCTTGCTCATGCGCATCATTATGGCGAATAATCTACAGAAACAAACCCTCAATGCTGACCCCTAATCGGCCGAAGGCAGGCCGCATAGACCGTTGTCCTAGTTTGAATCTCGGCTATTAGGCCATAATCATCAGTCTGGATGTTTTCATTCCACTCTTCACGAGGGGTATGACGTGTTATGTTGGTAAAGGTTGCTCTTAAGACCACATAAATGAGGAACAACTGCAGTCTGGAGTCTTTTAGCAAACTGAGGTTTATCGATTTTCAGTGTATAGGGTTCATTGATCAGCATAAATAAACAAGGGATACAAATACAGCCGTCGTTAGCCCGAAACTTTTTTCATACCACAGAGCTGAATGACTTTCATGAATGAAAAAGGACAACAAACGCCAGGTCTGTTTTATAAAAGCCCTTGTGGGAGGTCAGAAATTGCGTACGAAAGAGAAACCAAGTCTGGTTTATATGATCACGTGTACGGGGTTGTAATATTAATTATTGTGCAACCTAATTCCAAGACATTTAAGCCACACCAAGATGCCAGCTTTTGAAGGATCTTTCCGCCCGCCCGAAAAAAGTTCCACTTTGTGAAAAACGACTACTAAAATATAATTACTTTTTCATTTGACTTTTCGTTGCCTTTGTCAACTCATATCTGATATCTTATGTAAAATATGCATCAAAATATTATTTCTTGTAATTATTTGCTAGCAAAATTGAGTTTTCCAATCTTATAGATGAAGGTTTAGTTTTCGATTTTAAGAAACTGCTCTAATTTCGGAATAAATTTAACGCCGTCCTGCTATTATACTTCCATTCGAAGTTTCCACGTTACAAACCGTATACTTTTCCTGACAAAGGAGATGTCACCTAGTGCTCCGAAAATTTTGCAGTGGATGTTGACCATGTTGTATACTTTATCGGTAGCATGAAGAAATGGAAAAAAAACTTTAAAGACCGAAAGATACCCTTTCTTAATGTATATTTCGAAAAGGTCATAAATTGCTACCAAATGAATGCAAGAAAGAATATTTTCATGATATTCTCTATGAAATATAGTTGTATTCATAAGGACATTTGAAATCAATGAAAAAATATCATACAACTTAGTCATTTTTTACAGAATGTAGTTATTTTATGCCGTCCAAAAGAAGTTTGCTCAGAAGCCTGACGTGACTCAAATGTCTTGGCATTGTGCTGCATGACAGTAAATATGACAACCCTACTTAATTTATATTTGCTAATCAAAAATACATTTTCGAGTTCGGTTAGCGTGCCTTGAGATTGTACAGCTATTGCAAGTAACAACGGATGACACCGAAGTTCCGTCTACGACAGTCATAAGCTGTCCACCTACTGTGACTCGCGTTAAGTCCCCGAGGACTTTGCCTCTTCATTTGACTCTGTCCGTAATAATTCCCTTAGACACATAGGGCTGAATTGTACCCGTAACGATATTTTTGATCCAAGGTCGTTTCCACAGATCAGGAGTTTAAGTTAATATGAACAACGGGGAGGGAAACTTCATTGATGTTATTCGCGTCGCCCTCCATGCCTGCATTCTTTAAATATCTCTTTACCTGTTGATAGACTGCGTTCTTCAGGTCGCGCTGGCTGACCGCCCCTAAGTTACAATGGAATGGATGGCGGCCTGTGTAGGGCTGATAACGTTGATAACGTTTCAATGCTGGCCAGTTGCTATGCTTCACTGCAGCTTGCCGTGAAAGTCACCATGCTCAAAAGCTGGCCCAGGGTACGCTTTAGAGAATCCGTTTGTTGAATGCATTCACTCGATTTTTGATGGTAGGAGCTCTGGGATACGCTTACAGCCTTGTGGTTTTAGCGAGTTCCTTTGACACACGCCAGTGTACTTTACCTTAAATGGATATGGCGGCAACTTAAATAGATTTAAAAAATCAGCTCTTCTAGATTAAAATGATCACCTTCCGTTTCCGAGTCAAAAAAGGCGTACTTGGTAAAATCATAAGATTAATTTACTACCTGCTATCCTGGGTTGGGATCTCAACAATAAGGAAATACGTGAATCAAATCCGATCAACATAGAACACATAGCCTTCGTTTTCCTTTGTCAAAGCCCGTGCGATAGGATTGGGTTTTGTCCCAAAACTAGGTTCCTGTAAGCTGTTCCAGCCAAGAGGAATATTTTATAATGTCTGGAAGTGTTCTTTTGATGGCGCTTACACTCCGGTCTCCGAGATCGTCTCCGAACGGTTACACAGTTGGTCCGGAACATAGCTCGCCAATTCAAATATCTTGAGCATATGTTTCTTGGATCTGAGTGGCCGGACTGACGATTAAGTGGTGGTGCATGAGTAGGCGTGTTGAAGTCTGTTCCCGAACTCATTTATTGACCCTATAGTCTTCAGTCGGCGGGAATAGCATGTCAAGTGGCTTTAACCTCGTTCGGGTGGCAGCTAGTTAAACCAGAGCTGAAAGGAGTTGCATAAACTGGGAAAAGCCTCGCCTTTTCTGGAACCTGTGGATCAGTTCGCTGCTGGTAACTTCCTATTGGAACTCCAGTTTAGTATTGACTATGCTGGTGCTTATAATGCTTATATATTCAGCTCTCACCATCAACAAGTCGTGAATATCATAGGCCGGCTGGGAGGAGAATTTGTTGATCGGCCTTTATTGTGGGACGGACCATTGTTTGATTCAGTTTTGCTCCCCACATCCAGTCTGGGGCCCTCGCGGACGGTCGTGCATAAAGAAAAACATTTAGTATAGGCAGAAGGACGTTACCGCCAAAGACAAGGGTGACTGGCACGACCACCTGTGGCTTATTATCCGTCATCATCCATCCATATTCAAACCCAGGTAATGCGCCATCCGAGGTTCGAACCCGCAACTTGTTGGTTAAAAGTCCAACACTCTACCCACAGCACCACGATCTCGTTGTCTTGATGGCTTCGATCAAGAATATGAACTATGGTAAGTAGGCGTTCACTGATCGGTTACCGGACTCATTCGTCCCGTTCTTCCTTGGGGCTCACTCTCTAGCCCCAACAGCTGCCGCAAGGCAGCTAAGGATAAAGGCAGAATAACATGACTGAAAAAGACGAGGGATACTGTAGTCGCCATTTCTGGCTTATTAGCAGTTATCAGGTGTTACACCAACTGAGTTCCGAACCCGCGACCTGTTGGTTTAGAAGTCCAATGTTCTAACCATTGAGCCACGGGCTCTTTGTCTTCCCGATTTTTATCGGGAACGTTAGAGCGTTGAGCCATTTTGTAATTAAGTAGTTTTGATAAGTGCAAGGAAGACTGAAATGGCTATTTGAAACTTGTCTTTCGTCGACAGTTAGGCATACTGAAGACTTAGACTAATAATATCTGCGATTTAAACCTCCCTCCCCTCAGTTCTGGTTTGTCCATGAGTCAGATGCCCCAGAAGTTTTGCCAACTGATGATGTCAATGAAGTCATAAGTGGAAAATCTGGTCCTTGTTGTCTTTGTTCACGCACTTATCGGTATATGTCCTCCGTAAGTGTTATGCAGAATCATAATGCAATGCGCGCTATATTTCCTAGTCATTATCTAGCTAGAAAGTGTTTATGTTGGCGTTCGTAGGGGGTGGATATGTGCGTGTGACCACAAGATGGGGTTTTGCAGAGCTGTAGTCTTGACAACGCCTATCCGCTACATGAAGGCTCGGAAAATTCACGAAAGCGTAGTGGGAATACTGAACAACTTCTTCCTCAGCTGTCTTCGGAGAATATTAAATGTGCAGATTAGTCATGAACTGATTTCAACACACTTGGTTCCTAAAGTAGACTGGCTTTGCACCGCCTATTCGTACTTTTATGCGAACCACGCCTGACGACCGCATGTCAAGGCTATTCTTTAGACGCTGTCCGCTAAGAAAGCCAAGAGCACTGATATAGAGACACTATACACGTAGCTGAAATGCGTTAAAGTGAATCAAAGAACCTGAGTCATCCGCGCAGCATCGGCAAGACTGAGATCTGGAATTGCAGCCTGTAAGGTCTAGTCGAAGCGTTGGTAACGGTAAACTAAGCCATCCCCAACACGCGCATTATCTTCAAGGCCCGAATTAACCTCTTTGGACATCCTTCGTTATGCCGTCGCTCCCAACCCATCCGTCACCTCCCAGAGCACCAACATCTTTGCTGAAATCAATCCACTTCGTCTGTTCTCAGTACTGCGACCATTTTTAGTCACAGTTAACTCTTCTGTTCAGGAAACAAGAATCGTATAAACCACTGACACCAATCATACTGGACCCACCTGCCCCTACTGTGACAACACTTTCCAATAATGCATTGACCTGATCGGATATCTGTGCATTTATCATCGTACAAATAGAGAACTTCGGCAAGCAGGCCCGGTCAATAGTTACTAACTCACCCTCCCCATCCTAAACGTTGCCGCATCGCATTAACCTATACCGTGATGTGCTTGTAAAGATAACTTTGGCATCATATACCGCTCTTTAAACAAATCTCTGCGCTCAAGCTGACCATCGCCGAATACCACGTGACGGCTATCGCACATGATATATTAATATCTTCAAGTATTCCCAGTCTTGGTATAGTTATGTCATTGGAATATGAGGAAGTATAGTTTGTGGATAGTAACTTCTGCGCTCCAAAACAATTAGCTGTAATCCGTGTTAACTTGTATGCAGATTTTCTCCGCCCTCAGCAATCGCCCCTCGGTAAATCCGCCTATTTATCCTTGAAACAAAATTTACCGCTGAGCGGCGCTTTTATAAATTTACCTAACAGTTCTCAGACCTCTGAAATGGGCCCTTGGAAGGTGATGTCGTCTGGGAAGGACTAAAATGAAGTCGCGATGGTAGGGGCAGAATGCAGATGCCAATTGTACATCCATTGGTGTCTTATCCATGTTTGTGTCGGCGCCAGTGCTGGTTTAGCCAACTCCATGGCGTAGGTCATGGATGCTAACGGGTATCCACCCAAGTATGGTACAGATGAGGTTTCTCGACTCCGCTAAGCCTATGGCTGCGGCCCTAATCCGTAATATGACGGGGCCGGAGGAAATCTGATTGGATGGGGACCAATGTGTCCAATGACTTGAAGTCAGCGCCTGGTTACACTTGAGAAAATTTACGCCCCGCAAAATCCATACCTTCGTATTTATCAAGTCCAAGAGCTTGCATATTTCCCAGTTGGTCTTGGCTGAAGCACCTTCGCCTCCCCCGTCCTCGAAGTCTGAAGTCAGAAGACTGCGTGTTTGGACCACGCCGGGGTCACCAATTGCCCTTTACAGTACACAACAATAGCGAGGATATAGTAGTCAAAATGTATGGCACTCGAATGCGCAACCTGGTTCAGGAGCCAGTAGCACCAAAGTGTCGTGTTTGTTTTGTGGTTGCGCGCTTCGTCATTGTGAGGGGTTCACTTGAACGCCAGCCCATAGGGGCTTAAAAAGCGGTCGGTAAGAAGCCGCGTCCGCGAAGGGCTGCGTCAGCGGCCTTGAGTGCTGCACAAAAGAAAGGAAGCGTGCTATTTTTTGTGGCCAGATCCCGAGTCGCCGATGAGCTGCCACGCGTGTGCACGATCGAGAGCGCTCGCCACCGGAAGGAAACTGCACTACTAGGAGGAAGGAAAGTTTTGTACCTGTCTGGACGGCTGCATTGTGCATGTATTTCGAGCGAAGGGTGCCTGGAACGGTATTAAGTGGTTGCTAAATGCTAATGTGCCCTTTGCGGCAACTGGTGTCAGAAGTACTTCGCTGCCTTTTTATGCAAATTGCTGCGAGTTTGGTTGTAGTAGAAGGATTCGAGGCTAACTGCTTCAGTGACCTTCTGGCCAGACAGACGGATTTGACATCACGTTCGCTAATGGTAAGGATGACTTGTATGGTCCCCCCCCCGAACGGGAAACAGAAAAAGGAAGGCTACGCGCGCCCTGTGCATAATTCCAAGTAGGTTAGATGTTCTCGTGTTCTGACCCTGTCGCTAGCTCAAACATAAATTTAAACTGTAGTCCTAATCGCAACCTAAACCCCACCTTAAAGCTTACCTCCCAAGTTTTCACCAACCCTAAACTGAACGCTAACTTTAAACACAACCCTATTTTTCTGCAATTTTGTGCCAAAGTACCTATGCTATGGGCTATTTACTTATACTTGTTACGACTGCGATCATGCCTGATGTAGCCGGCCTCAATGATGTCACGTAATGTACCTCTTCACGCATGATAATTCGCGGAAGCAGACCTGGATAGCTCAACCCATTCTTTTCTCCAGTGAGGGACGCCGAATACTGAAGGTCCAAGCACCGCCTTCATGTATTGCCGAATCGTGTCCTGCCAGGTTCTTAGTTGACCTCCTCTTTGACGCTTTCAAGAGGGCGATGGCATCGAATTTAGAGCAATAGAAGTGAGCCTTCCGCGTCCTGATAGCACTTTTGCTGCTGGTACGCGACTGCTTATTCGTCAGACCCGAAAATCTGCTTATTTCGCAGCTCACCTTCACTGAAGGCCGTTCCACTATCCACCACCTGTAGACGCGCCGGGTAGCCAGCAGCTAGGTTAACGGGTAACCCGTCTTCCTGTTATTTCCGGTCTCCTATCCTCTTTAGGAGGTCAGATACGCCATTTTTACCGTGAAAACTTAATAGTGCGGACCTTAGAAAATTGCAAGCCTCAGATGCCCCCCTGGAAGAAGTCAGTCGAAGAGGGGTTGGCATCCCAACGAACAGTCTGGTGTCAACGTTCTTAAGTCAGGACACTTCCATCTCTGTAGACTGACTGATCGACAAACGGCGTTTATAGCACAATTATCTACCACGTGTCGCTTGTGTTCGTCTTGGCATCTCAATCGCCATCAAGATCCACGTGTGCCGGTTGTCCACCCCGGTCAGTCCTCTTTAGCGCTTGTAAGCACTGGACTGTGCGCGTGATAGACGAGCCCGGCCAGTGATTGTTACGCGATGGCGTCATGGCACCACAGAGACTGGCTAGATCAGGCATGATTGCGGTCATATACGGTGCAACTACCTTTTTAGGACTAAGGGCATGCCGGTGAACTGCCGGTGGGATCTTACGTCCTTGGAAAAAAAAACATGTTTGAACACACCGCAGATCAGAAATTTTTAACGAATTGGGGCAGGAGGCATCGTGCGCGGTGTAAGTATAGGTTTCGGTTCTTACTGCAAAAATTAAGGATTGTGACCCAAACTAGACGAAAAAGCCCTATTGTCATGCGAACTGGCTCCGGGTGATTAATTTACATTTAGACGACTGTTAGAAGAAAGTGCGTCCACCAACCAAATTTTGGCGCCTATTATTTCCCGCAACACGTAACCTTTTACAGTACTGAGAAACAAATGTTTCAGGTATAAAATGTGTCCCAGTGACGTTTTAGCACAACCAGAAATCCTAGGTAGTTATCGAAATTAACAGAAGTGATACTCTTGGGGCCTTTTGAAAACGTTAATAAATCGTATATCAGGATTGCGTCAATACAAGGTTCCTTATTGCCGAACTATTTTTTTGTGAACAGAACTTACCACTCTGCCACTTTGACTGCATTGTATAAATCTGTTTTGATTTCGGAAGCCATAGAAAGGTGGTGAATCTGAGTAACTGGGACTTGCCAGACTCCAACCATGTCACCCAAACTCTAAATATTTCAGTTTTTTGGCGATTTTTGATGAAAATAAGAAGGGAACCGGTCCTCCACCAGTGTTGAGTGTACGGAGGCAAATCCATAATCACTGGCTACACAGCTGTAACAGGCGACCGGAGGGTGACAGTTAGATTAAACGCAAGGTTCGAACAAAAGTCCCAATGCCCCAAAAGGAGACTCGAGTCGCAGAAACCCCTTCTCATAAGCAGAGTACGCGCACCGGGCGCCATGTGCTAGCGTCTCCATGTCTGTGATTCAGTCCTCACGGTCAAATGCCTGGGTTAGACCTGAATCCGGTCCCCCGTATAACGGGTAGCCTTTCGCTTATTTATAGGACAGTAGTCGTTGTAGTAGCAGCAGCAGCAGCAGATATAGGTTAAAACAATGCTGAAAATGACAAGGGAGACTGGAATGGCCATTTCTGGCTCATCAGCCGGTCATGCCCAACCCCAGGTGGTACCTTAAGGCAGAACGGGACAATTGAGCTCCGTTAACGATCGATGAGCGTTCATCAACGAATGTGAATATTCCCGACCTAAACCGGCAAGACAACGAGCCCGTGGCTGAATGGTTCGAGCGTCGAACTTTTTATCAATAGTTTGCGGGTTTGAGCCTCAGGTGGTGCACCACCTGGGGTTGGGTATGAATGGCTGATGATGGCCAATGAGCCAGAAATGGCCATTCCAGTCTCATTTATCCTTTGCGGCATTGTTAATCAGCGATAAAATTCGCGTAAAACGCCGATATAGGGAAGGGAACCAGGTCAGAGGGGGTAATAGTGGAGGGGTAAAAAACAGCGAAATGGAGATGTAGAGTTTGGTAGTAAATGGGAGTTTAAATCCATTCACCCCCATATGGCAATACGGGTGGCCTTGCAGTCGTCTGAAAGCGGTTTCTAAAGCCGCAAGAGAACACTGATCGGCAAAATATTAATCACACATTGTTTTCCGTGGTGTTATTTACATATTAACCTCCTCCCCCTCCTTCTCCTCTTTCTTCTTCTCCTCCCTCTTCTCCTCCTCATCCTTCTCCTCCTCCTCAAAAAGGTTGAAGGCGGTTCACGTTGTCAGTAGTATGTAGACTATTTCCTGTGGCCTTATTGGTCGTTTCACAACTGCTGGCCGGGGCCCTAGATGGCGCCTCGGGGCGCAACTGCACGAAATATATCGTAACCTCAGCGGTGAACGCCCACCCCACGATATTAACTAGACTGCATTATCGGACGACAGTCTGCTTCCAATTTTTCAAGTGGGCTGACATCTAGGTGGTAATTCCATGTGTCCTCTCGATAATCTAAGACCTCGTTGAAACACCCACGCACGATATGGGTACAATGTGAAACGACTCTGTCACTTTACAATCACACATGGTCACGTGGCCCGATACTATCTAACACAGGAGCCACTTGTCGTAACGGTGCCCACACCAGGACTTCGCTAACATGGGGCTGCATTATTTTATCTTGCCTGTGGTCTCACCTTTGAAATAATAGCTCAAGCCATATGCATCGGTTCATATTGATTCGACTCGAACAAGGTGGTACGGGTTATTGGTATTTAAAGGAGAAGGTCGTTTAATGATTCTGTTCAGCCTGAATATAACTTCGCTTCGTAAGCGCTTTCCACCGAAGGTCCACCGAAGGAAAACGCGAGCGTAAATCTCTCTCTCTCTCTCGGAGGTGCGGCATTCTTTTGCAAACCACCAAATGCTCTTTTTATGCCCTTTTCGTACTTTTTGCACGAAGTCCTGGGCACTGACGTTAGTTTAAGTTCACAGGCTGCCACTCCTCGGTACATCCACAACGATGCCTAGTTCCAATTCTCTTGGGCCACACTCCACACGGGTTGACGAGTAACTGCCCAAGTGCCTGGTATCGACCTTTCGCTCCACCTCATGTAAACTCTGAGCACGACCATTTCTGTCCTTTCATCACCCTTCGTCAGTCTGCTATTATCGTCTGACTGCTGTTGTTCATCCTCATTCCCGATAGAGGGGAAGTGTTTTATTTTGTTTATAGCATTCCAAAATTTTCATCAAAAAATTCCTCCATTCATCTTGGATAAAATTCGATACGCAAAATAGATAGCCCCGGAAGACCACAAACGATGCATGATGGCCGGAAATCGCAATTGTCTACATCGTGCACAATCGTCGAAGTCAGTCGCAACATTTACGCCAGGTGTTTCTTCAAAACGGTGCTAACTTAGTTTACAGATGACCTCATTATTTTAGTTCAGATAAACAAAGAGAGGCAAATTTCAGTATATATCGAGCAAAATAGTCCAACCGGTGTACATTTAAGAAAATTCGCATGCGAATGGACTGCATAAAAATGTTGACTCAATTTCAAGAGCCCAGCGTTCTTTGTAAAACTTTACTGCCACTACAGACACTAACGGTTGACTGAGCACGTGGGCGTGATGCCAAAAACTATCCAATTATCGATCCTGCTTTCGCGACGGGGCACTCAAGTTGCGCAAGTTCGACGATCTGGTTAGCGGACAGTCCTTGACCGAGAGGACCGAAGCGCACACCTTCAGACGCGAGCATATGTGCGCAGAGGACGCTTGAGCTTTTACTCGGCTCCCGTATGTACGAACCGGCATCACCGAATAGTGGGAATGAGCAAATAAGTATGTCCAGTAGACGTCCACTTTATGTATTAGAGCCTGAATCAGCAGTCCTTACTGTTGTCGTGTCAGAGACGTACACCAACTAGCAGCAAACTTTGTGACGCTTCTGTGTCAGCGGCTGCTGTGACACCAATTCATTTGTAGCATTTGATGTGCTATATTTGGCGGTCTTCAGGCCGGATGCCGCTGTTGTCTTGCTGTCTACGGTCACGCTTAAGTGACCTGACCGTCAAAGGTTGGAGAGTAGGCATGCACCGAAAGAGTTTTACTCCAGTAAGCAATGATTTTATGACCCTATTAATCGACAACTAATGCTTGTACGACCATATTAACGAACACAATCGCTAGGTAGGGGTGTAATGTGCAAACGATGGCAATGAGCCTAGGGCGGTAACGCGTTGTCAATGCAAATAAATGTACATGCCCACTGTCATGGTTCTCAAGTGAGCTGGCTTTTTAACACCTAATTAGTCTGCATTACGCGCTAACCCTAACCCTGTCCATTGTTTTGGTTAAGAATTAGCATTTGTTGCCGGGTTAGTAGGGTCGCACAAGCATTCGTTGTTGTTTCTTCTGTGTCGGACGTTTCGATTAGTGATTTTAGCTACCCAGCCTCAGAGACTGGCGATTCCTGTGCACATATTGTCTCGTGCGTCGGTTGGCGTTGCCGCCTCTGATGACCCCCGTTCCACCGTGGGTCCGTGTCGACCGCGCGCAGCGATAATTGGCGGCCCCGAATGTTTCACGCCTTCACTTTTTCCTGTCCAGTCGATTTTTAAAGCTACATTGGGGGGATGTACGTTCCTGTGACAATTAACTGAGCATTCGGTAGGCGTCTAGGGTTCGTGCCTCTGTCTCAGCTCATAATTTCAGTTGAAAAATGTGTTGCTACCTCCAACTTTGGGTCCAATCTTCGAACGACGAGCTGATGCTCATGCACTCGCATGTGCTGCAGTCGGCCGGTTTCTCCGAATTAATTACACACCCCGCAGCTACGCTCAAGCCGACGGACAACAGCCGGCTTCTCTGGGTTGGGGATGGGATTTTGTGGTCGCATCACGTGCCGGCGGATTGTCGAGTCAGGTCTGGAAGCAAATCCTATTACGAGTGGCGGGAGCCACGGTCTCGGAGACCCCCTTCACATACAGAATTTTCTATCATAATTTCAACTGACTAGACTCTTTATTTCGCTCCCTTTGGGGTACTCGGACCCACTAAAATAATGATCGTGGGTAGCCGTTGGCTCTAAAGGATCCTCGGAGAAGCTTGACTTTGTCACGTCTGGCATCGATGTTTCTTATTACCGGTCTAGCGAGTGAATGCAACTTTCTGTGTTGCATCGAGTGATAATTGTGGAATAGAATGCTTGCGGCGTTTTTATCGGTTTCCTGTAGGCTGTCGTCGCCATCTGGCCGTCCGGGTGTCGGCAGACGAGAACACCCAAGGACGGAAGTTGGTCCTCCACTGCCTTCATTCTAGTAATCAACGTTGTCCTAGTAGATGATGAAAAAGGTATTGTCAGCGTAACATGCCCAAAGTTTGGGTTTGTTCTCCTCGAATAGCTGTCCTTCGACCTTTTGGAAAACTGCTCCATCAGTGAGCCCGGAGCTTAGTAAACCCATCGGACCGCACATGGGTTCTTCGTATATGGTCACTAAGAAGGTTCAGAATATCTTGAGAAAGTACCTCGCGAGCTGAATAAGGTCCTCAGTTGTGGACTGGCCATCGCTATTATCGTTACATTGACGTAACAGGTTTTGACTGCGGTGTAGATGCGAAACATGCGTAGACGCCAAATGATACCATCATTTCATTTGGTTCAAGTATGACCACCTTTATTTTATCCAAGAATGGCTCTGCTAAGTGTACTTTTGGATGTAAGCTCCTGATCTGATACCTCAGTTTGCGAGCCCGTATGTGAATGTGTTTCGGAGTGAGAGGATTTACCCGAGGGAGCACATAACTTGTGTATTTTTGGGCGACCGTAGACTTGAGCCATGGTTGTATCTATGGACATCGCCCCTGTACTATTCTTTGGTGGTTGCAACCTCATCCTTCTTCCGTCAAGCCATGTTTCATCTTCACGAGGAGCAACTTCAGAGTGCGTCATCACTGATTGCGTTGGACTCTAAGTCATTAGGGGGTTTCAGAGGTTTTTTTCGACAGTCCGCATTGTCAGGGTCAACGGTTGACCAACCTTCTGCTTTGAACTCCGTCAGAGCAAAAGAAGGCCTCTCTGGAGTGACTATTTATGTTTTTGGCCGTCATCAGCCAGCCGTATCTAATCGCAGGAATGCAACTCCGGAGACTTGAACCCTCGAACTGTTGGTTAGAAGTCCAACGCCTTAACTGTTGAGCCAAGGGCTTATGGTCCGCTCGGTAGCGATTGGGTATAGTAATAATTGTAGAGGGACGCTCACCGGTCTTGTTACGGGACATACTCGTCCCGATTGTGCCTTGGAGCTAAATCTCGAGCCCCAACAACGGGGGAACTGGACGCAGTGGCTGACATAGTTATAAAGCTCGTCTACGCATGCCACATACACGATCTAGCCGCCCGCACGCAAGGGGATTACACACAAAGGGGTAGCATGGCTCGGATTCCACATGTGTTACAGTGCCATAGAGGCCAATTTAAGAAGCAGCCGTCAGTCTGACTGTTCGCCAGTTCGCGACTCCGTGCAAACACACACGGGCTGACTGCGAGGTGTGTGTTGAATCATAATTTGGCAGCCGTATGAGCCACGGCTTTTAGCGCATCAGATGGTTTATAATGAGAAATATGCGCTGAGCCGTCGGACACAATCTATTCTAACTCCTAGGCGCCAGTCGATTTTCCTAGCGGGTCGAACAACTTATGTTGAGTTTGAGAAAGGTGGCTGACAGAGCTAAAAATGGCCCGTCTGCGCGTGCTACACACATGATTTGAACCCGCAGATATCACACCAGGGTTTAACACAAAGTGGGTGCCCTGCACGCATCTCATATTTAACAGCGAGGCCAAGTGGAGGAGCCGAAAAAACCCGCTTCCTACCTTCATGAGAGATGCCTAGTTCGCGCCTGTGACATGTGAACATGTTCATATATAGTGCCTTTGTTGCTGAGCATTGTGTGATGTAGTCCAGCACGCTGTTCAAGCCCTGATGACGGGCGTATGGATTTCGGTTCTCCGGGTCCTATTTCGGTAAAGTCTGTGTGATGGATTCGCAAGTGACCGACCAGGCCGATGTGTAATGTGGCTGTGCGTTAGAAATGTTGGCAGAGTAGGCTGGGTGCCGCAGATTCGGTTGTGGTGTTGGTGGCCGCTTTGATTGATGGGGTGTAAAGGGGGGTGATGATGCTGGAGTGTTTGGGTATGCAAGGTGTGCTTTTCATGTCGATATTGTGGTGAATTCGGCATTTGTGGAAACACCTTTGGCCAGAAAGACCCATGCGGTGGATGAATGTGATGAATGGGCACTGTGGACAGGGAAGACGGATGCGGCGGATGTATGTTGGAGATTCTGGCACTGATGCGCCTGTGACCAACAGGGCGATGCGTAAGGTGGATGTGCGATCGCATTGAGGACTGTTTTGCATCGAGTTAGCATCGCTGGTGGTGGTAAGGATAATGATTGACGGGATGTTAGGAGTGTTTTTATCGACGCCATCATTGCGGGCGCTGTGGCAGGGATGTTGGGGGGTTGCGCTGACGGTGACAGGATCTCAGAAGTGTGCTCACTGGACCACTACCACAGCCATCGTCATCATCGTTATCGGCATCACTGTCGCCCTAATTTGTCGTCAGTCGTCGATGCCCCATGACTCAATTTGATGCCTTTTCGATAACACGGCGTCCACGTGATTTTCAAGCCGCGCCCTGCCCCCATTTGCATACGAATTAATCACGTTTTATAGAATCCGACGGAGCATATGAAGGGTTTACTGTAATAAAGGTCACGTGTGTGCCTGCGTGACGTTGGGTATCCTAGCCGATAATGGTTCGGGATGATTTATGTGACCGTCGCCGAGGGTACGGAAACCTATAGTTAACGTCCACCACTACCCTACTGGGGACAGCTTCGCCATGGGCTTCTCCGTTTTCTTGTTCTTGACAATGCTTACGAGAGCTTAAATTGATCCGCTGGTGGAGATGTCCATAGGGCGGCATTGCTTGCTCAGTCGTGTAGGGTTTAAGTGTCCTTTCAGGCCTTGCAATGTGAATTGTTTGCGAATAAACAACATTTTTTTAAAAAAACGTCAACTGGTTATCGCGCTCTCTTTTCCTCCATTTTGCATCACCCATGAAACCCTATTACAACTGGTCCCGTATTACACATTGTCCTAGTTTATGTGCCTTTATTTGGGTGTCATGCTGCGTCCTTGCCAATCGGCGACATTTTTTGGTGGGGCAGTGTCGACTTGCGGGCACCTATGGAGAGGATATTTTTGTTGCAATGCCTTAAGCACACATGATTTAAATATGCGAACACGTGCGCCTCCATCCACTGATAGGCAACAGTTCCGAACGCACGCCCTGTATTGTGCACCTTTGAGAATGTATGGTAACGCACCGTCAGTGGCCGATTTCATGGGATTGTCATTATGATTATTTTGCCACCTAATTCCAAGCTATTTCAGACATGCCAGGATACAGGCTTTTGAATGCACATTTTTTGGGTCGCCTGCGAAAAACACACTCGGTAAAAATGATAACTTAAGTAGTATGCCATTTTTCAGCTGCTTTTCGCTGCCCGAAAAAATGCTCAAAATATACTTTCTTTTTCTCATCGGATAACGAATCACGTCGTCTTAAATTTTTATACTTTTATACTTATGCGTCTTAAATTTTTATACTTTATACTCTTTTCATACTTTTTATACTTTCCTGTTTAAAAAAATGTTTCAAATTTTGAGATCATATCCGTTTGTTTATTAATGCCCCTCGTGAAATATATAGCATAGTTCCCATCCAGTTCAAAATTTGATACGAAATATGTGGTGTTTTCTTAATGACAGGAAGAAATTTATGCTTGTTCTTACACGTAAAGAATAAAATCCGTAGACTAAAAACCCTAAATGGTAGATCGGTCTGAAAATTATTCGGGAATTGGAGAACTCCTCCTTTGTGTATAAGAGCTAAAGGGGACGTTATCTGCTACTCAATGAATACAAGAAAGAATATTTTTCTTAGTGTTTTATAAAATATGTTTGAATTAATAAGGACATTGAAAACCAGTAGAATTAAGTAGAATAAAACAGAATTAAGTAGTCACTGTAAAAGAGTGTAGTGTTTGGAGGCTGCCGGTAGGAACCTCGTGCAAAAACCGGCATACTTGCATGTTTGACAGGTCTTTGGATTATGCTGCAAGACAGTCAACATTACAACCCCACTTAAGCAAGCCTGCCTAATTGAAAACACCTAATGATTTGGTTAACGTTTCACAAGATTGGTCTGGATGGAGTCCACCAATTCTGATACAGTAAGCTGACTGCCCAAGCAGGATTTCATAAACAATCAATCTAGAATTCACCAGGCACAATTAATTAGTAGAAGATTTTGGCAGATTTGCATAATTCCTTTAAGCCGTTTGTGAAAAACTCGGCCGCCTCGGTGGGATTCGAACCCGCGCCAGTAAGGGGAAGACTTTAGTACAGCCACCGCTCTAGCCAACTGAGCTATGGGCCCCCCCCCCACCGGGAGCTGTGCGTTTTATCGCACTTGGGTCAAGTTGCCCGCCTAGCCTACTGCAACGTATGGAATCTGCAAATTTTGATACAGTAAGTTGACTGCCCAAGCAGGATTTCCTAAGCAATCAATCTAGAATCCACCGGGTGTCTACCAAGCTTGAGTACAGCCAACGTTCTAACCACCTAAGCTGCGAACCAAAAAGTACTGAAATGCATGCATAACTTTCTCCAAATAAGACAAGTTTCTACATGGAAGGCCTTTATTGTCTAAGTAGGCAGTGCACTCAGGAGACTGATAAGCAACCGTGCAGAATATATGCTCTGGTATTACACATGATTGAGAGCGTAGGATAAGCGCTGTTCTACAAGGGGCTGCCCCTAAACGTGCCGGGTGGCAGATGCGCTGGGCCAACGTGGGGGCCAAATCCGGGTGTGGTAGGTGTTGTCTGGGTTGAGCTCCCATAACAAATGCCAAACATGGGGCGGGGTGGCCTGGTAGCACGCCTACTCCGTGGGATCCGATTCAGGCGTGACGGTCCGTGAGGAGCGTCTCCGGCCGCGCCAGCCACCTGCCCCCTATCCCTGCTGCCGGTCTTCTTGACTCTGTCTTGACACCGGGCACAGGTGGGTGAGGGAGGGAGGAGATAAAAAGATCGGCAGCTGCAGCACAAGCACTCAAAACTAATTCACGTGTAAGTCAACGTCCCTGCACCACAACCACGCCTTGGAGCATACGGTGGGCATAATCAGACTACGAAGGTTGAACTGTCGGAGGTGGTGGTGGCTGCGCTGTGTTGCGCAGCAGATGCCCTTGACCAAACAGGAAGTTCAGACTGGTTCACGGCACGCGCGAGCTCACAACTGCTGCCGTGCATACGCGTGTGGGACGCGTACGGGAGAGAAGAGTGACAGAGAGAGAACGAGGTCGAAAAAAGTCATCCTCCTCACTACAGACCAGCGCATCTCTCACAGTAAGAAATCTGAAGCACTTGAATCTATTGAGATGCCCTAAGAGCGTGGATTAAAGCCCTACCCCCAACGAACTGATGTTTCAAAATTCTGATGCATGTTGTGGGGGGAGGCCAGTCAGGCGTAGAGGACTTTGGTTAAACCTTTTTCTATTCATGGTACAGGCTACCTACTCTAAGACTCTTAGGTGTGGAGATAACGCGGTTATTCCACGAACATTGATAATGTTACGCCTAAATGTTTACCAAAAATAGGGGGCGAACCTGGTAGGTTCTGTCCCAATGGCTTTTCCCCATGTTTTTTTTTTCACGTCACACTGTATCCAGGAGAGCGGCCCTGGATGCGTTGACCTAACAGTCTGATGGACTGCACACATGCGCTCACATTCAGACAATCAGCACAGTCCATGTCTCGCCACTCGAACATAACCCCTCGGCTAATGTAACACACACACACACGACAGTTCGACCGTCGTAGTCCGACGATGTCCACCGTATGCTCATGGGAAAGTGGAGCAGGAACAGTGACTTGCGCGTGATTTAGTTTAAAGTGATAGTAGACTTGCGCTGCATCTACCGCACTCTCCTCCTCCCCCACCTGAGCCCGGTGTCAAGACAGAGTCAAGAAGACCGGAGGTGGGAGAGGACGCAGGTGGCTGGCGCGGCCGGGTCCCCTAAGTCCTAGCCGCCCCTAGGCGTGCCACCACACCTCTATGTTCGGCATTTGTTATGGGAGCGCAACCCGAATAACGCATGCCATGCCCTAATGTGGCCCCCGTGTTGGTCCAACGCATCTACCACGTGGCCCGTTTAGGGTGCACACACACACACACACACCATCCGGACACATCTATCTGAACATGTTCCCATAAGTCCCTTTAAAGCCGATTATTGTGGTGCTCTGAGTGCACTCATCGCTTACAGCAGGCTGGGCGGGTAACTTGAACCAAATTTGAGTAGACTCACAGCTCCCAGTGGGGCCTCGCAGCTCAAATGAATTATTCAAATCCCAAACACCATCATTCGAGTTAGCCATAAGGGTAGTCGCAGTGTCTCCTACCTTCGTCTTTACTTGCATGCACACAGGCTGAAGTGAGGACGCAACAACAACAGCAGCGGCTGCAGCGGCACCGATGTCATCCGAATCTCCTGCCGCGGTTGTGGTGCTCCTGGAGCCGTTGGGGTCCCTGCTCACTGCAACCCTGCCACTCCGGAGTTTTCCTGCCTTCCGCGAGACTGGCCGAGTCGGCCAGGGTCGCTGCCTCACCTAACGACTCCGTCCTCTGCGTGCTTCCCGGTCCCACACGTAGTCTCAACAACCTCGCGGTCTATCAGATCACACCCTCTGGCCTCCGCGAACTCGAGGACCTGCATTTCAGCATTCGTCGACAAAGAGAATGCGCTTGTTCCACCTTCAATATCCTCAAAATGCTGCTTATGCCGCCTTGCACAGGTGAGCGCCAGTGTCGTTTTTTAAATATTTAACGCACACGCATTACGGGTTCCTCATCAACCACCGAGGGCAACTCAGGTCACGAACGCGGCGACAGGATGGGTATGTAAGTGGGATTGCAATGCAGGTGCATTCGAAAAAGTAGGTCCTACTCACCGATGAACCCACCACCCCCTCCAATATGCCGTTGGATGAAAAGTATGTTCTCTCTAAATGGACGACCCTGGAGGCTGTTGATTTCTGTTACTGCTTACGACAGAAATGGTTAGAGGACTGGGCTTACTAACGCGCAATTACTCAAAAACTCTGGTTCTAACTGCAGTTGACCCCAAACCTGTGACTAGTCAGAACTGGCCGACGACGGTTAATAAGCCTAAAGTGGCTCCCCAGTCTCATTTGTCCTCTTTGATCATCTGATTCTTCACACTAACTATATATTTTGCTAGTGAGCTGTTCACAGGTGCGACTAAGGCGCATGTATGCATGCTTACTGATAGTGTTACACTCCGTGACCAAAGGTCGCGGGTTCGAATCTCGGGTGATCCACACCTGGGATTGGGTATGCGTGGCTGATGATGACTAATAAGCCAGGAATGGCCATTCCGGTCTCCCTTGTCTTTGTCGGTTCCACCTTATCAATATATACCTTAAGTCGCTATGCGACTGCCCGCGAGGGCTCTAAAATGAGCTCAAAAGCACAAGGGAACATGCGTGTTCTTTTACCAGATTGGCGAACCCCACACTATTATATATATATATATATATATATATATATATATATATATATATATGATCGGTGAGCGCCCAACTACCATTGTTAATATTCCCGATCGAAACCGGCAAGACAACGAGCTCGTTGTGTAGTGGGTAAAACGTTGGACTTCTGCCCAACAAGGTCGCAAAGTTCGAGACCTCGGGCGCTGCAGCGCCCTGGGGTTGGGTATGACTGGCTGATGACGGCTAATAAGCCAGAAATGGCCATTGCAGTCTCCCTTTTCTTTGTCGGTCATGTTATTCTGCGTATATATATACATATATATATATATATATATATATATATATATATATATATATATATATATATATATGATAATGTGGGGCTCACCGATCTGCTTAAGGAACATGCATGTTCCTTAAGCGAGATCGGTGAGTCCACCTATCATCATATTCCGATCACAACCGACAAAACAACGAGCCCGTGGCTCAAATGGTAGAGCGTTCGACTCAAATACCAAAGGTCGCGGGTTCGAATCCCAGGTGTGCCACACTTGGGATTGGGTATGACTGGCTGATGACGGCTAATAAGCCAGAAATGGCCATTCCGGTCTCCCCCTTGTCTTTGTCGGTTCCATTCCATCATATGCTACATGTCGCTATGCGACCGCCTGCGAGGGCTCTAGTCTGAGCTCCAGGGCACAACGGAACATGCATGTTCCTTAAGCAGATCGGTGAGCCCCACACTATCATCATATTCCCGATCACAACCGACAAAAACAACGAGCCCGTGGCTCAATGGTAGAGCGTTCGACTCAAATACCAAAGGTCGTGGGTTCGAATCCCAGGTGTGCCACACTTTGGGATTGGGTATGACTGGCTGATGACGGCTAATAAGCCAGAAATGGCCATTCCGGTCTCCCTTGTCTTTGTCGGTTCCATTCCATCATATGCTACATGTCGCTATGCGACCGCCTGCGAGGGCTCTAGTCTGAGCTCAGGCACAACGGAACATGCATGTTCCTTTAAGCAGATCGGTGAGCCCCCACACTATCATCATATTCCCGATCACAACCGACAAAACAACGAGCCCGTGGCTCAATGGTAGAGCGTTCGACTCAAATACCAAAGGTCGCGGGTTCGAATCCCAGGTGTGCCACACTTTGGATTGGGTATGACTGGCTGATGACGGCTAATAAGCCAGAAATGGCCATTCCGGTCTCCCTTGTCTTTGTCGGTTCCATTCCATCATATGCTACATGTCGCTATGCGACCGCCTGCGAGGGCTCTAGTCTGAGCTCCAGGGCACAACGGAACATGCATGTTCCTGAAGCAGATCGGTGAGCCCCAATCTATCATCATATTCCCGATCACAGCCGACACAACAACGAGCCCGTGGCTCAAATGGTAGAAAGCGTTCGACTCAAATACCAAAGGTCGCGGGTTCGAATCCCAGGTGTGCCACACTTTGGGATTGGGTATGACTGGCTGATGACGGCTAATAAGCCAGAAATGGCCATTCCCTCCTGCCATGTCTTTGTCGGTTCCATTCCATCATATGCTACGTGTCACTATGCGAACGCCTGCGAGGGCTCTAGTCTGAGCTCAGGGCACAACGGAACATGCATGTTCCTTAAGCAGATCGGTGAGCCCTACACTATCATCATATTCCGATCACAACCGACAAAACAACGAGCCTGTGGCTCAAATGGTAGAGCGTTCGACTCAAATACCAAAGGTCGCGGGTTCCGAATCCCAGGTGTGCCACACTTGGGATTGGGTATGACTGGCTGATGACGGCTAATAAGCCAGAAATGGCCATTCCGGTCTCCTTTGTCTTTGTCGGTTCCATTCCCATCATATGCTACATGTCGCTATGCGACCGCCTGCGAGGGCTCTAGTCTGAGCTCCAGGGCACAACGGAACATGCATGTTCCTTAAGCAGATCGGTGAGCCCACACTACTATCATCATATTCCCCGATCACAACCGACAAAACAACGAGCCCGTGGCTCAAATGGTAGAGCGTTCGACTTAAATACCAAAGGTCGCGGGTTCGAATCCCAGGTGTGCCACACTTGGGATTGGGTATGACCTGGCTGATGACGGCTAATAGCTGTGAAATGGCCATTCCGGTCTCCCCTTGTCTTTGTCGGTTCCATTCCATCATATGCTACATGTCGCTATGCGACCGCCTGCGAGGGCTCTAGTCTGAGCTCCAGGGCACAACGGAACATGCATGTTCCTTAAGCAGATCGGTGAGCCCCCCACTATCATCATATTCCCGATCACAACCGACAAAACAACGAGCCCGTGGCTCAAATGGTAGAGCACGTTCGACTCAAATACCAAAGGTCGCGGGTTCGAACTCCCAGGTGTGCCACACTCGGGATTGGGTATGACTGGCTGATGACGGCTAATAAGCCAGAAATGGCCATTCCGGTCTCCCTTGTCTTTGTCGGTTCCATTCCATCATATGCTACTGTCGCTATGCGACCCGCCTGCGAGGGCTCTAGTCTGAGCTCAGGGCACAACGGAACATGCATGTTCCTTAAGCGAGATCGGTGAGCCCACACTATCATCATATTCCCGATCCCACAACCGACAAAACAACGAGCCCGTGGCTCAAATGGTAGAGCGTTCGACTCAAATACCAAAGGTCGCGGGTTCGAATCCCAGGTGTGCCACACTTGGGATTGGGTATGACTGGCTGATGACGGATAATAAGCCAGAAATGGCCATTCCGGTCTCCATGTCTCTGTCGGTTCCATTCCAATCATATGCTACATGTCGCTATGCAATCGCTCGGCGAGGCCTCCAGTCTGAGCTCCAGGGGCATAAACGGAACATGCAGTTCTCTTGCCAGCGACCGGCGATTCCACACTATCATCACCACCCCGATCACAACCGACAAAACAACGAGCCCGTAAAATTTCCGGCGTTTCGAAAATGCGAGTTCGCGACTCCCGTAAAATCCCGGGCTCGTCCCACGCGCGATACTCTGACTGGCGCATGACGGCTAATGCGGCACTGTCAGCCATTCCGGTCTCGGCTCTCTCTTGTTCCATTCCCATCATATGACAGCATGTGCTGTGACCGCCTGCGAGAGCTCTAGTCTGAGCTCCAGGGCACAACGGAACATGCATGTTCCTTAAGCAGATCGGTGAGCCCCACACTATCATCATGATTCCCGATCACAACCGACAAAACAACGAGCCCGTGGCTCAAAATGGTAGAGCGTTCGACTCAAATACCAAAGGTCGCGGGTTCGAATCCCAGGTGCATGCCACTTGGGATTGGGTATGACTGGCTGATGACGGCTAATAAGCCAGAAATGGCCATTCCGGTCTCCCCTTTGTCTTTGTCGGTTCCCATTCCATCATATGCTACATGTCGCTATGCGACCGCCTGCGAGGGCTCGAGTCTGAGCTCCAGGGCACAACGGAACATGCATGTTCCTTAAGCGAGATCGGTGAGTCCCCACACTATCATCATATTCCCGATCACAACCGACAAAACAACGAGCCTGTGGCTCAAATGGTAGAGCGTTCTGACTCAAAATACCAAAGGTCGCGGGTTCGAATCCCAGGTGTTGCCACACTTGGGATTGGTATGACTCGGCTGATGACGGCTAATAAGCCAGAAATGGCCATTCCGGTCTCCCCTTGTCTTTGTCGGTTCCATTCCATCATATGCTGCATGTCGCTATGCGACCGCCTGCGAGGGCTCTAGTCTGAGCTCCAGGGCACAACGGAACATGCATGTTCCTTAAGCGAATCGGTGAGCCCCACACTATCATCGTATTCCCCGATCACAACCGACAAAACAACGAGCCCGTGGCTCAAATGGTAGAGCGTTCGACTCAAATACCAAAAGGTCGCGGTTCGAATCCCAGGTGTGCCACACTTGGGATTGGGTATGACTGATTGACGGCTAATAAGCCAGAAATGGCCATTCCGGTCTCCCTTGTCTTGTCGGTTCCATTCCATCATATGCTACATGTCGCTATGCGACCGCCTGCGAGGGCTCTAGTCTGAGCTCAGGGCACAACGGAACATGCATGTTCCTTAAGCAGATCGGTGAGCCCCACACTATCATCATATTCCCCGTGATCAGCAACCGACAAAACAACGAGCCCGTGGCTCAAAATGGTGAGGAGCGTTCGACTCAAATACCAAAGGGTCGCGGGTTCGAATCCCAGAGTGTGCACACTTGGGGATTGGGTATGACTGGCTGATGACGGCTAATAAGCCAGAAATGGCCATTCCGGTCTCCCTTGTCTTTGCGGTTCCATTCCATCATATGCTACATGTCGCTATGGCGACCGCCTGCGGGGCTCTAGTCTGAGCTCCAGGGCTATCAACGGAACATGCATGTTCCTTAAGCAGATCGGTGAGCCCCACGCACTATCATCATATTCCCGATCACAACCGACAAAACAACGAGCCCGTGGCTCCAAATGGTGAGCGTTCGACTCAAATACCAAAGGTCGCGGGTTCGAATCCCAGGTGTAGCTACACTTGGGATTGGGTATGACTGGCTGATGACGGCTAATAAGCTTTCGTAGAAATGGCCATTCCGGTCTCCCCTTGTCTTTGTCGGTTCCATTCCATCACTATGCTACATGTCGCTATGCGACCGCCCTGAGCCTAGTCTGAGCTCCAGGGCAACAAACGGAATCACGCATGTCTCCCTAAGACTCGCATGGCACACTATCATCATATTCCCGATCACAACCGACAAACAACGAGCCGTGTGCACCAAAATGGCAGAGCGTCTCGACCCAAATGCTACAGTTGTCGCGCGCCTCGAACTCCTAGGTGCAATAGCACTCTGGGATCTGCCATTGGTACGATTGCTGATGATCGGCTAATAAGCGTGAAAGTCGGCCATTCCGGTCTCCCTTTGATCTTTGTTTGTTCGTCCACATCTATATATAGAGATATATATATATATATATATGTATATATATATATATATATATATATATATATATATATATATATATATAGGGTTGATGAACTTCCACTGATCGAGTTACATGGACTCATCTCCTCCATTCTGCCTTTCGGGCTGATTCTTCGAACCTCGCCAGCAGTCGTACATGCGGCTGGAAGTGCCATTTAGGCAGATGACTGCTTATGAGCCGATGGCCATTTCCACTTTGCTGCCTCGTCGGTAGTGCGTCTCTTCTAGCTGATCTCTGGCGGGGCTCGTGAGTGAGTCCCAGAACGTTCCGGTGCACTGATCGAGTGAGCTTCCATCCACAATACTCAGTGGCATCGTCGCTGCTACCAATCACTGGCCTGACCTCCTGCCACAAGCACCACTACCAACACCCCGCCGCTCCTGCCTCCTCCCGCCCCTTGCAACAGCCCATCCGCGCAAATCACGATTGCCGACCCTGCACAGCCAGGTAAGAATAGCCCACGCCACTGCCCACCTCATGCCCAAACCACTGCCACTGTGTAGTGACGTGGAGTGTGACGCCGCTCGTCGGTCCCACTCGCGCCTTATGTCATCCCGGGTGGTGCCCTCGGGTGCATTAGCCATTCTCACTCGCCTTGCCCATCCGCCTCATCTGCCCCATCCCCGTGGGAGATCTTCGCAGTGGTCGGGTCCGTGGTCGCCCAGGAGGTCGTCGCCTCGTGGATGATGGCGTCGCCAGTGGCCCTGATCCCACCACCGCGATCGAGCGGCGCGGATCGTGCGCCCATGCGCGTATCCCGCGGCCCACCGGTTTGGCGCTGCAAGCTTCATTAACTCGTCCCTCCTCAAAGACAGTCGCCAACCTGAACCTGAAACGCTACACTTTATCCAAAGCGAGCACTATGCACGGCCCACTACATGCACCCCCAAACCCGATCCCCGAACGGGAAGTCCCCATCAACCGCCAACGAACTGATGCCTCCGGATCCATGCATTTACAAAACGAAGAAGAAAAAGAGAGAACAGAAGAGGTGACTTTAGACATACATACATATACATACATGCATATCATACTTGCAGGCACCGCATACACATATACACATATATATATTGGAGAGAGAGAGAGAGAGAGAGAGAGAGAGAGAGAGAGAGAGAGAGAGAGAGAGAGAGAGAGAGAGAGAGAGAGAGAGAGAGAGAGAGAGAGAGAGAGAGAGAGAGAGAGAGAGAGAAAATCAACCAATCGAATCCTTGCTCAATGTATAACGGTGGTCAGAATATCGAAGAGACCGGAAACGTATCGATAAACGCCGATGGCTGGAATGCGTATATGTGCATTTATAAACTTTCGGACCTATTCCACGACACGTTTTAACGAATTTAGCCACCAGTTTATGTACACGGAATTATTAAAAGTTCAATAAATGCCGGTCGGGGAGTGAGCGTGGGCAATATGGCCTCGGTCTCCGTTCGGCTTCCGTTGCTTGTGCGGATCCGAGCCGCAGACTATCACGGTGCGCTTGGATGGCCGTGGCTTAGCTACCAACCGACGGGATAACTCGGACCGCGGATCAGCCCAGTGCGTGCGGAGGGCCAATCGTCGAACCAAAGGAGAGCCAGACCGCAAATGGCTCTTTAATGTGGCGTGTACGGCACCCCACTGGGATCCGAAGCCAGGTGCGGTGGTACGCCCAGAGCGATCGGCTGCGCTAGCCATCTGCGCCTTCCTGATTCCGGTATTCTTGTATATACACCTCCTTATTCTGAAAGCATTATTTGTAGAGAGGGAGGGAGAGGGAGAGATACACTTTATTCGAGTATATTTCAAAATTTTCAAGAAAGCCGTCAGCCCACTGTGGATAAAATTGGTACGCAAAAGGGGAGCACTGGGGAAAACGCAGCGATATATAGTAACCGAAAGCTGCAACTATCTACACTGGTTAACGGTCGTCCGTATCAAAGGTAAAATTGCACCAGCTTTCTTCAAACGGTATGCCCCTTGCAAAATGAGCAATACGTAACGAACGAAGTATCG